>JACFYI010001866.1:291699-330953 GCA_014898755.1 Handroanthus guayacan
TATCTTGTATTTAATTAAAAAAAATAGATACGAATAGGGACAGGTAAGGTGTAGTTTTGTTATTAAAAGGCGGGCAAAGTTTGGATGAATCTTAGAACCAATAAAGGCGGATTTTTAAACCTAAAAAGCATTATAGAACAAGTTTTGATAGTGGTAAAATTCTACTCTACATACCCCATTGCCAACCCCAGCAGCATGGCTCTCCTCCTAAAATCCTTCAGTAGGAGGATTCAATCCTCATCGGGGTCTGTATGTGTGTGTATATATATTATACAAAAAGTAAGGTCATTTTGTATATTAAATGATGATTCCAATACTAATTTTATAATTTTAAATTTATCATTCCATTACAATCTTTCTTTATTATTTTAATTTATAATCACTCCTTCACTATTATTTTTTAAATTAAATATATACGGAAACCACATGCATAATTACTAGTATAATACTAATACTAATAATAATAATATAGCCCATTCGGTTGTGTTATTATTTTCAATTTTAGTTTTCACTATTATTAATATTTAAAAAAGTAATGTATTATTTATTCTAAAGATGTGCATTTCTAAAAATTTATACACTAATACTCTATATTAGTCAAATTTGATCTTCATTGATGCTATAATATGATCGAAGGATGGATGTAGAAAGAAGTGAAAATAAAATTAGTAGTATTTTTCATAGAAAGATAAAATTTAAAAAAAATAAAAAGGTTTCTAATTTTGAAATAGTAACAAAAAATAAATGCTCTTTAAAAATACGAACAAAACAAACTCTTCATTTAGGACATAAGAGTCCAAATCCATCACATTTAAAATTGATTTTATCAATAATCTTTCCATTAGAAAAATTTATAAATACTAGTAATTCCAGACGTAATGCTCGTGTATAGCTAAAACATTCCAATAAAGAATAAAGTTCCCTCAAGAAAGAATAAAGTTGATATTATGAAAAGAATTATTATACCTCCTAAAACAAATCATTAGCCATGGATATTTTAGACATGAGCATAAAAGGTATTCAAATTAGAAGAGGAACTCAACTTAATTTGGGAAAACATATATGAAAAACATGGTTCTATATGTATTTGAAAAATTCTTATTCAAATTTAATTCAATCAAATTCAATTATTTACATAGCAAACGAACTCAAATAGTTTCAGTCATATGGTCAAGTAACTAATTAGTAGGTCGTGCCAACATAGTCATGGAAGCAAGAAATTTGTTAAGGCCATTAAATTTGTTATACTAAAAACAATATTTGATGATTGTGAGGTAAAATATTGAAAAGTTAATAATTGCGATACAATGATTATATAGCTTTAAATATTCAATAATAAAAGTATTATAAATGACAGTCACTCCACAGCAAGATTAAAATAGAATTGGCCTAAATCTTGAGTATTCAATATCTGATAAGAAACTTTTAATATTACTAAAAAAGCCTTCGATATTTTCTACATCACTAGAAATGACAATTGGACCGGTATCGCTCTTATTAGATGGGTATGAAGATTTTAATCTTTAGTTATATGAAGAATATTTGATTGAGCTATCAGAAAATGAATGTGAACTTGATATGATTTTCTCTCGACTCAAAACCCATTCCTTGTTTATTAGAATGGGCGCTGACTCGAGAAATTATAATTAGGTATAGAGAATCCACAACTTCTCATAGAAAATTTCATAGAGCTAAAAAATTAGGGAGATGCTATTTTCAGTACCCCATTCTCTAAGTTCAGCATACTTTGACTTTTTTAGCCCTTTCATATTTGCTACTCTCTCCTAAAAAAATTCTCTCTCTACCAAAAAAATTCTCTTCATTATTTTTTAACTATTTTTTCCCTAAAAATATTCTTTTACTAAAATCTAAACACATAATCAAATTTTAACATGAGTCAATCGAATTACGAAAATAGAAACGATTTCGATGATAAAGAAATTCAAATATATTGAGATTACGAACAAGTCTTTTTTTTTGTTCGTAAAATTTTTAACAAAGTTATTTTTTAAGCTTGGCCACGGCAGCCAAGCTTTTAACAGTGAACTTTGGCGGCCCCGGCCGAGGTACACTATTAAAGCTTGGCCGTTGTGGCCAAGCTTCTTTTTTTTTATTTTTTCTTTTCTAGAGCTCGGCCGAAGCCGCGGAGCTCCTCATATGCACCTCGGCTGGGACCGCCGAGGTGCCTTGAACAAGCTCAGCCGATGTGGCCGAGCTGCATCATCAATGGACCTCAGCACACTTGGCCGAGGTCCACACATTAGGCTCGGCAACCTCTGCCGAGCCTATATAAATTTTTTTTTGGTTTTTTATATTATATATTATACTATAATATACTATTAATATATATATCATATTATTAATATGGTATTATATATTATATTATTAATATACTATCATAATATATTATTAATATTATATATATACACACTAATATATTAATAATGTAGTATTATATTATATAATACACTATTAATATATACTTTTCAATTTGCTTTTGTTCTTTGGCTTCCGAAACCTAAAAATACATTATTTAAATTTGTAATCGCTGATTATAATCACAAAATAATAAACATGGAATCATAAAATTTATAAGCACAAAATTATAAATAGGAAATCGTAAATATTACATGTGAGTTTTAGAATACTAACATCAAAATTTAAAAAAAGATTGATGTTGAATGAAGATTTTTGGTGAGAGAAAAAAAAAATTGGGAGGGCGAAAGAAAGAGAGAATTGAGAGAATGAATTTGTAGAGAAAGAAATTTTTATGGATGAAAGGATATTATGAAATGGGCAAAAAAGTCATAATGTACTGGACTTTGAGAATGAGATACTAAAAATAGCGTTTCAGAAAAATTATAGTACCCTTTCATATACCACAATAACTCTAGTCCAGAGATATATAAAAATATTGTATCAAAACTCCACACACTACAAATATCATTGCATTTCTCATTTGATTGATCACTTCTTTTCAAAATTATACACAACCTTGATTTTGCCACACCTATTTCAACTAAAAATATTACACGAGGAACTAAACTAGAAAGCACTAGTCCTAGACAAGAAACTAAGCGACTGGAAAGGAAAACAAGGGAATAAAAGAAAAGAAAAAGAAAAAAGAAAGAAAGAAAAATCTAAATAAGGATAATTTACTCCAACATTTCTAAATTCGACCTAATGATAATAACATTTCTTGTCATTTAGAAATTTGCAATAATACCACTTGCCGCTAATTTAACTGACAAAAGGTTTAACAGACTATAATTGTAGTCTGAAAATTACAATAACATTCCAAAAAATAAAATACTACTTGTACTTGGAGTTATTTGCAATTTTCCAAATTATGTAATACCATTGTAATTTTCAAGCTATAAATGTTGCTCCGTTAAATTTTCAATACTTGAACTAATGACAGAATGTGTTGTTATAATTTTTCAAATGACAAAGAATTATTATAATTAGGCCATATATGTTGAGTTAGTTACACTTATAAAACTAAAAAAACAAAAAAGAAAAAAAAAATGAAAAAAAGAAGACCTTCAAAACTCCGACAGGCAATCTTTGTTGGTAGAAGCTGCATTTCTGCTACTCGAACGGCTCCACTGATCGGACAATCCACCCAACCCACTCCCACATTTCGCCACCGTTCTAACGCTCTTAATCAGCTCCTCCGTCCTCCCTTCCTCGGCCAATATCTCTAGCAATTGCTCCGGCGTTATCACCAATTTCACCTTCCAAAACCCATGCGCCGCCTTCGGAGCCGCTTCCTCTGCCGTCCTCTTCGCGAATCCTCGGCTATCGAACGACATTCTGTACGGCGCCGAACTCAATTGCTGCGGCGGCGCGCTGTTCGATCTCACGTGTCCGAGACGCGGCGTCGGTCCTTTCTCCAAAAGCGGAAGCAGGTGGTACGATTCGCCGGCCAGGAGTACGTCGCTGTGAGGAAGCGGTTTCCAGAACAGGTCATGGTTCCGGAATATTCCGTGGCCAGGAAATTCGTCGGTGATTGATTCCACCGTTATCGGCGCGTGGAATTCCATCACGCCGCCTCTGGATGTGGTTACTCTGATCACCGATTGGTCTCCGTCCCCCATCCCTCCGAACAGGCAATTCCCCATTCTCCTTATGAATTTCTCCAAAATTGATTATCTGTTAGGGTTCATTTTTTGGAGGGTGATTTAAATAAAGTACAGAGGAGGGAAAGTTAGGGGCGAGGGAGCTTTAGTTCTTTAGATCAGAACCGGCCAGCCTAAAGCAAGGAAAGTAAGAAATTATAATATGATCACTCACTGTCATGGTGTGACATGAAATGATAATTTCAGAATTAATTATGAAAATGAATTTATATTATAAGATCAGAGTTTAGGTTTATGTATATAAATAAGGGAATAATGCTGATTTTGGAGTAATTAACCAGTCAAAGATTGGAGCATAGGATTACTTTTGCTTTTTCTTTGAGCTTTGAAGCTTGGCCCACTTTGATGTTTTATGCATGTTTTGTAGGATTTTTTGTTTTAAAAAGTGAAGCCCACATTAAAGCTTATGTAGCATCTAATAATGTTACACTTTTTAGTTGTTTTCATGTGGTGTATAGTTTCTTTTAGTGCCTTCTATTTATTTTTTATGAGGTGGTGTTCATATTAATGAGGAAATTGACAAAAATGGCACTCAAGTTTGTGATGGTGTGTTTAATGAAATTATTGTGCGTGAATTTTTTTCATCAACATGAATAGAAGGAATTTATGGTAAAAAGTATCGAGTGATCAAATATATAAGTTAATATGACATTTTGTTTTGATGAATGGAAGTGCCATGTTGTCCTGAACATGGTGAAGGTCCATTAATTAAATATGGATAGTCACAGTATGACATTTCAGAATAGCCCATTGTAAATTTGCAAGTGCTGAAAAAGTTAGGATTGACAAGTACTTGTCTTATTAAGACCAAAAACCTTAAGGTAACTAAGCCTCCTATAGAAATGCATGGGTGAAGACTATATGTAGAAGTTTGCTAAACCTTAAGTATACACGGTCCACTTAATTTTATGTTTGACATACAGAAAGGACTAATTCTAATTTAAGCATTTGAAGATTTTCGATAGGTTAACCGGAGTGCCTTAACTCTTGTTTTGCAAATGTTCCATGAAGTTCATCAAAAACTCCCATAGCAGTTATGGAACTCTAGCTGTAGGTGCTAGCCTAGTTGCCTGAAGCTCATCTGGTATTTCAAAAAGTCTCATCTGTACTCTAATAGTATTGCAAGAATTCCAACTAAAGTACTATCCGTAATGAGTTTATTAAAATGAATTTAAACTGGAGCCTGAATAAATCACTGATGAATGATAGAATATTTAAAAAAGATATGAAAAAGAAATGTTTTTTTTTTAGCAACTATTTAAGCATTTATATAGGATGTGAGAAAGAAATGTAGTTCATAAATTTTATTAACTACTTAAGTATTTATAAATTTGATGCATCGCATATGTGATTTGATTTATATTTCCTTAATCGAAGATTTAATCATGGAATGCTAAAAGCAAAAGTGGCCGACCCTTGAAATCTTGGGAAACATTTCATTTTTGGCAGCTAGTGAAGGTGCATGCGCGATTAACCTCAAAACGCGGTTTGTGGTGATGAGCATAAAGTGTTTACGGCGGCCCATAGAACCAAGCTGGGTTTTCCACGGTCCTTTCTTTTTGTTTTGGATTGATATCCTTACCCCCTCCAAAAATAAATCATAGTGATCAATATCGAGTCAAATTAATGTGAGCCGTTGATTACTTTCGTCATTATATTAATAATTCTTTTATTTATATTACTTTAATTACCAAAATACCCTTTTATTGAAATTAATTAAAAAATCCAAAATTTTTAATTTATTCAATAAACATTTATCAGATGGAGCCGTGGAGGATGTGGGTACTGAGTCTGAGAGCACATATTTTCTCTATGTTTATCTTTCTCTTTTCTAAATTAATCTCGCTTTTTTTTTTTTTCCCTTCATTTCGACAAAGATGAGATTATCCATATGGCAAAAGCCTCTTGAGCAAAGGAGTACTCCGACGATATCATGTTTGATTCATCGGTGGAGGAAGAGATGGTCGAGGATCAGGCCAACAATGAGGAGGACGATGAGGAACACGAGACCGTTGCTTATTTGGACGATGATCCGGCAACAACGAGGAGACATCTAGCGATGCTGCTAAACAAAAGTACAACAATGAGGTTTGTTTGAATGAAATCTAGGCTTGTGAGGCATAAATAGAACTTCTAATTATGCTACTACGCTTGATGTTTGATGGGAGAGGAGGAAGACGTTTCCAGAGGAAAAAAGAAAAAAAAAAGATTTTAAGAAGAATTAAATTTCTGCTAGGTTATCCTGTATTTGGTGGGAGGAGGAAGAAGAAGTCTTTCATACCAATTTTGCATTTGAGCATTCTGCTTTCATTTTCTCACTTTTTTTTTCGTTTTTTGTTTTTACATATTTTTTATAAATATGCTAATTTGATGAGTCTGGAAATTCATAAATTGGAAAATAGGTTAATTTTAATTAGGGTTTTTCTATAATTTTAATTAATGTCTAAAAATTAATTAAAAAATACTTAGACGTGGTGCACAATTAAATTAGGTAGGACCTCATCCAGTGGTGACTCCAAAAATATCAATCACTGGGATCAAACATTAACTAGTAATAAATAAAAAACTGATTATTGAGAGACTAAAATACTCTCCTCAATACTTTTTTTTTTTTTTTACAGTTGTCCTCTAGGATTTTTCGTATCCTGAAACCGTGTCATAATACTCTCATTACTAATGCTATTAAATATATATTTCTCAATATATGTAACTAAACAGTCATTTATAAACTGATCACGCTTTCAATTTTCTTTTGAAGTATTTTTTTCATCATCTAATTTCTCAATATCCAATAATAAAAAAATTTTAAATTGGATTCAACTTTAAAAATAAAATAATAAAGAAAATGGAGAATAGATGAAAAAGAAAAATGAGGATAGAGCTTATTAGAAGAATGTAAAAAAAGTGGGTTAAGTAGGAGTCAACAAGAATAAAAAATAAAGCAGAACGAAAAATGGGGTCATCTATTATTAGGTTTATATATATATATATATATGGAAATTAATTAATAATTTATTTACATATATAAGAATTCCTTTTTTAAAAAAAAAAAAAAACCCTTGAGTGGGGTCAAGTGATCCCACTAGCCACCATGTGGCGTCGCCCTTGACCTCATCCCACTAAAATGGGGTAAGGATAATAGACAAACCCAACTAAGCTAGATAAATCAAGCAATTCTTGATTGTATAATTATCTATAATCAATTTGAAATTATAAGAAATTCTTCTTTAGAGATAATTGCATTAAATTGTAATTAACAAATGTCTTTTTAGATATAACGATTTATGGTGTGTCAAGGTACTTACAAAATCTGTTGGGCATTTTGAAGTGGGGATATGATGAATCAAGTATAATTTGCAGTTTTAAAGCGTGTAATCATTTTCTTTAAAATGATATTTGTTTTCACTATTGATTTTTTGTCATGTTATATGATAAATTGTTCAAAATTTAGACTTATAGATAGTAAGTTAATATAAGATATAGTTGTTTTGAAGTAAAATTGTCATCCCACATCGACAAGGAAAACAAAGAAAGAGCTTTTTATTAAAAGGATTCTTGTATACTTTAACTTAATTAAAGGATTTGGAGGGCATTTTAGTACAAGGGTATTTATAAGATATATTTATAAGTTTATTTAATAATCAAATACATAGCACTTGGCGACGTGAATTTTGAATAATATTTTAATTCGTGGATTAATTAAATGGTGATCAATTGATTGCAAAACCTGTAGACATTCAAATGAAATATATATTTTATAATTACAATTGTTTACGTTGTGTTGGCATATTTTCAAATCGTTGTACAATTTTTTTCAATTCGTAAAATCGCCAACGATAAATACATCAACATTCCTTTGATCTCCAATGTCAATCCTAATAAGATAACAGAAGCAATAAATTTCCACAAAAGAAAAAAAATATATTTACTTGTAGTTTTCACAAGAATTTTCTTCTATTAAAAATTTTCCTTACAAAAAGTTTTCATCCTAAAGAATAAAGATTCTACACTAAACCGTGGGGAAGTAAAAATAAAATAAATAAATAGACATAAACAATATAAAAGCCAAAAGCTTCAATTGATATTAATAAAAACAAATAAAAATATATAAAACGTATACTTATTATTGATACAAATAAATCAAGATTCTGTGATTAATATTACACTTGAAAGAAATGAATTGGAGACTGTTATATTCTAATCCTTGTAGAGAAACAAAAAAATCATAGACGAGTCTTAAATCTTCTTATAAAATAAAATAAACACAAATCACTGGATTGACACTTGAGAATGGGAAGAACGAAGAGAGAAAGGAAAATAAAAGTACGAGTATTATATAAATGGCATGAAACTTGAGAATGAAAAAGTAGAGGTGGGCATTTTAAAGGATTTGGACATTTGAATTTTCAAGTCACTTAATACTTCTTTCTTTAGCAATAGAATGTGAAGGCAAAATTTTAATTTAATGAGAATAATACTAAAATATTATATACTTAGGGGTCATTTTGAGAAATTCAGTGGGGGTAACTGCCCCCGCTGCCCCCACCTTGGCTCCACCACTGGGATGGGGTCATAATTGTTGTAGAGGTGTTTATTCTCTATATAAAGAGAATTGTTATGCATGACTAATAATGTATTAAAAGGCTCTATTTTTCTTGAAAAATCTCTCGATCTCAAAAACTTTTAACTACAATGAAATTCTAAAGTACAAATTTTATCACAATTTCGTAGCTGCATCGTGGGTAAATTGCCATAATTTTGCAGCATAAATTGTTGGGACAATTATTACCTAAAAGGAATATAGTGATTTTTCTTGCGCGCAATTAAGCATATCAATCTGGTCTTAAAATCTCTCATGACTGCAACTTGAAGAAGATTACTTTGGAGACAGACTCCTTAGAGGCCGAACAAATGGTGAACAACAATAGCTATCCCCCCGCTGGCATTTGATTGCGGAAGTTAATTCTATCAAGAACCTTTTGTCTCATAAACCTGACTGGTTTGTTAACAAAATTCCTTGTGATGTAAATTTTTGCGTCCACAATGTTGCTAGATGAATCTTTTTGTGTAACTGGAATGGCCCTGTTCTCTTTCACAAACTTCTCTCAGTATATTTTTGTGATGGTGGACAGGTTCAGATCTCATTTTGTACATTGATTGATTAATGATATTTTCATCGTTTACCCAGCCAAAAAGAAAAAGAAAAAAGACAAAAAGACAAAAAGAAAGAAAAAGAAAAAAGATTAAGCATATTAATCTTCCAGTAAAGGCTATTATCAAGTCCATTTTTGGGCTTACTCTTGGACGGCAGTAGGCTACTTAAAGGAAGCAGCTTATTACTATTTTGGTTTTAAGCTAGGCCCAACGACTAAGGTGTAAGTAACTTTAGGCTTGATCGGCCCAATTATCAAATATTGGCCCAAAGTCCAAGGATAGCTCCAATTATTCAGAAGCACACTTTTACCCTCGATATTAAGACGCCCAAACATTTCAAAGTCCCTAGCTTTCTTCAATGGATCGGTTTGAAATCCAGTTTGACTGGTCAACTCAATTGCGGGATGAGTCCGTATAGAGGATTGGATAATGCCATCTAAACCTGACATTCGTATACAACCCTTTCACGGATATACTTTATGTAATACTTATTTTTATCTTTGAAAGGCTTTTAGGATCCCTTTTTTTAAAAAAAAAAAAAATAGTTGATATAATACTTTTATTCTTTTATATTGCATTAAAAAAAAGGAAAAAAAGTTTAAAAGAAAGAAGCACATTGATGATTTTCCCCAACTTTCTTTTCACAAATAGAACACTTCATTGTTTCTCTTATTTAACTTTTATGCATATCATTCCCCGGATAAACCATATAGCCAAGAGAAACCATGAACCAGAATAGAAGAGCTTGCCCCACCCATGAGTAAATATTTCATAGTAACCTCATTAGACCGTAAATCTTTCTTGGTATATCCAAATCATAGGTAGGAGCAAAAACTGCAACATTGTGAAGCTACAAAGATAGTTATTAAATCGTTAGTATTGCATAACTGATTAAATAATAAATTCTAAACTTTACTAACACGGCTTGAAAAATTGCAATTATAAGGCTTTGAAAGAAAAAGTTTTGACGACTTGATAATTTATTTTAGAAAGCAATTGATTTCTTTTATATAATATAATGTCTTATAATTAGAATATTTGTATCAAATATAAATAAAGATAATTTTTGTAACGAAGAAATAATTAAATAATATTTAATAATTGATAATGCTTTTTAATTATTTAGGAATTAGGAGCACGTAAATATTAAATTATGTGTTACTAAATACAAATAACAGAAAAAATTGTTCGATAAATTATAAAATTCAATGGGGGTGGGAAAGGTATATAGTTCTATGTAGATTGTGGTTCGTGGTTTGGTATAATAAAGAATGCCGTGCGGACACATCTTCGGATATGCCGACGTGAAACCGTGGTCCATAATTATGTTGTGTCTTCCCTTTGAAGATGAAAAACAACCAGAGGGACACGGCAGTAATTTTACAAACTTATTCAAATTATATTAATAAATTCGTCAAGGAGATGTTCGTGGAATATTCATACTTAAAATTGAGTAAGTATTACACAAAAAAAAATAAATTTGGAGTAAAAAGATAAATATACTACAACAAAATACCTCCTTCACTAATGGAAAAAATTATTACAAGTTTAAGAAATCCATTACAAATTGTTTTGTCACAAATTTTTAATATATGTTTCGTCACTTATTAATTATATGACGAAACTGAAATCCATCAGAAAACTAAATTCTGTGATGGAATTTTTCGTCACAAACTAAAAGGTTGTTATTGAAATTAATTACAAGTTCGTTATGAATGCCATTATTCATACATATATTGCCCCTTTTTTTAAAAAAATCCGATAGGAATTTTTCATAAATCATTCACAAATATTGTCTACTCTGAATGAATCTTTATTCATCACACATTTTTCTTTAGTAAAAAAGAGTATTTTCTTGTAGTGAATAAAAACGTTAATGTAAGTAAAATGAGCTCAATTGGCGTCGAAAAGCCTTTATAGTTATGTAACTCCCTTGCATTGACAACATTATAGGTCATCATAGTTTCCCAAGGTCCCCTGTTCCAAATGGTGTTTTATCTCCTATTTCATATCTTTAAATACATGCCATATGTCTTGTATTTATTATTAAATATTTTTATAAGAAAGTATTTAATACACGTGGCATGTATTTAAAGGCATGGAATAAAAGACGAAATACTATTTGAAATAGGAGATCTCATACCCAATCGAGGGGCTTAAAAGGAGGTAAATAGTCATATCTTTCTATAAATGAAACACTTGATGACTATTTTTCAAATGAATGACTTAAATTCTTATATAACTTTTATGTATTATGTCATTTTATTGATTCGTACTATAGATCAACTTACTATATTTCCTTCTTTTTGGCATTTAATATCCCAAATAAACTTAACACTCATAATGATATTTAAATTTATGATGTTCATACTTCATATTGTATTCTAAAAACTTGTAACATTAGTCCTGATAAACCCCAATTGAGCCCTTCTTCTACATCATAATGCCTATGGCTTCAACTCGTTCTAACCAAAAATATATTTTCATGTAATTCCAAGGGAAAGATAGTTTGACACAATTGAATGTGGGAACGAGTTTGGTTATTATCAATGCCAAAGGAACCATACGTATGAAATCATCGCCTTTGAGTTTAATACCATGTATAAATTCTTTTTCTTGTAAATTCTCTCTCCATTACTCTTAAAATTATTCGCTCTAAGGTTCTTAAAACCTGCAAATTAGAGAGAAACTAGACAAAAATTCTATTGATAAAATGTGGAGTACTTGAGATCATTTTGCAGTCAAGTGTATGAAATTTATTTATGGTTAAAAAAATTGTGGGGGGAATTTTAATTTCATACTAGCAATTGTGATACTCCTTGGATTAAATCTTAAAACTTAGATTTTTTTCCCCCTTTAAAGGTCAAACCTCGCGATATATGTTATTAACCCTAAATTAAAAAAAAAAAGAAAGAAGTTTGATCCTTAAAGTAATACTTATCCACCGATTGTAATCTACATTTATTTTCCAATAATTAATGTTCATATCAAAATTTGGAATATCAAGCATTAAACATTCACATGCCACGTTGACAAAAGCACTTTCGGTTTGCCAACCACTTTAGGCACACAATTACTTACTTATTAATTTAAATTGAATTAGTAAATTGAGCAATTTAGCACATTTGGACAAAAAATGTGACATGTCTTACCGACGAAGTATGCATACTTATCAAATTTCCTTAAAGCATCGGTTGGTGGAATTATTTTTCCTTGTGAACTGAAATATTAAATCCGTGTCCACATAATTAGTGGGAATTCTATTCAAAATATCATCTTCAACATTAGTTTGTACATTTTCAAATTAAAAAAAAAAAAATGCTGGATAGGAAGAGTGTTATTTTCGCAGAAAAGTACCGATACTTTACGTTACGAATAGTAAAAGCATCAATAGTGAACATAAGTACTGGTGCTTTCTTGTGGCCACAAGGATTCCCCGTCTAAACATTCCGTGAGATTTGGCTAATTATCACTACACCTCTCCTGTTAGTTTAACTGACAAAAAATTCAATGAGGTTTATATAATATTACACTTACACTCCTTCAAAATCTTACAATTGATGAAAATATTATAAGTAGACATTCTCATATGCTCTATAAAGTTTTTCGACAACTAAACTAATGGTACATATTGCTATTCTATGTAGTGAAACAAATTGGCAAAAGCCAATATAATGAATGCATAAAAAAAACATAATAAAAAACATGATGAACAAAGTGGACAGAAGGAATTTACATGATTCACCCAAAACAGGGCTTATCCACGAATGAAAAACAAGATAATTTACTAATACCAACGAGAGAGATTACAAACGAAAGTACAGAAGAAATCAAAATGCCACTTCGCTAAGAGAATTACAGAAGACGTAAACAAATCCTCTCAATAATTTTTTTAAAAAATTTTCTCAAAAACAAAAGTGTATCAAAATTTAAATAAGCGCCATAAAAGACGCCATCTAAAGATCACCTAAAACGTTTTAAAAGACCATTAGGTCTATATCTCAAGAGACCGTTATAAAACATAAGCCCAATAATCCTAGGAAAACAAAAGGGACGTACTTCTGATATATGCATAACCCCAAAACCAACTAGAAAATATAGAAATATAAAATAACAAGGAAACATGTGCAAATCTACAAAATCTCAAAAAATCCTAAATGGAGTAGGATTATATCTTCAACCACATTTTTTCTTTTCCTTATTGGGGAATTAATTTCAAAGCATCAATTTCCGACATTGTAATTTCACAAATTACATGATTTTTTGTTTTTAGTAATTAAGCCAAACTTGAAGCACTAATGAGGTAATTATCCCTATTTTTTAAAACTTTTACATGTGTTTTCTCCAAGTGTTAACTGATAAAGAAGTGATATAACTAATAAAAGCATTTATGAATAAATTAGATGTATCTGAAAAATAGTTAAGATTGTATGTTATGGAAGGCCTAATTTTAACTTAGTCCACACCTATGTATTAGGTTTATGTCCTCTTTTTTTTTCCTTCTTTGATTAGTATTTTAGGTTTATGTCAATCGTGTTTCAACTAGTACTTGCTTGATGGCCTACCATTTTGCCTCCTAAACATGAATGATTTATTTAATTAACCATTTGCAATCACCTAGAACATTTTCATCTTATTTTCTTAAAAATGAAATCACAACATAGGTTAATTTGCACTCTAGATCCTCTATTTCAATTCCTATTTCATCTTCTATTCCATTTCGCTGATGCTAGCCAAGTTTATGGTATCTACAACCTTAAATTTTTATAAGAAAAGATTTAATATATTTAGCATGTAGTTAAAATATGAACCAAGAGATGAAACTTTTCTTTTTCCTTTTTTTTTGATAAATATGATATGAGAGATTGAACACCATATTAGAATAGAGGATCTTAATCGATTAATTTGTCAACAATTGTAACAATATCGATCAATATTTAATAATTCTTAACAATATATAATTATTAATGAACTCTATATTGATGTAAAAAAATTCATCTAAAATTTTGCAGCAATAAATTCAGATATTAACTTTTTCATTTAAATTGGGCCTCATTTGCTAATTATTAAGTTAAAACAGTGCTTTGACGACTTAATTTGATGTACGCATCGCTTATGTCCTAAGATATGAATATGCCCAATATGAGAAAAATATGATATCAGTAACCTACATGTCTCTTTTAGCTCAATGATTCACATATTTTCTTCATTTCCTTTTGTCACAATTCACTCGAATGATTGAAAGGAAAGCATCAAGTTATGCATTTTAACTGAAGAGGTATCATCTGATTAATCCCAGGAAAATATTTTAACATTATGGAAAGCATCGATAGTGTATGTAAGTCAATTTCCTCTTTGTCTCACAAATTCCTTATTTTCAATTTATCGAAGACTGACTCAAAGAATAACTCAAGTATTAAAGGGTTCAGTGGAAAAATCCAAGTCTCCTAACTTGTTTTTGAAGCGGTTGGTCCATAGATTGCATTGTTTTAAGTGCAAGTAGTTGTTGTATCATAATTTATTAAATAAAAAAGAAAATTCAATTGGTAATTGGTGATTAAATCTTGAACAATAAAATAATCAACCTGTTATCACTAAATTAATTGACCTGTTTGTCAATTTTCCACATCCAATGCCCTTGTTAAAACCCAAAAGTACTCTTCTAGACCAAAGGGAAAAGAAAAAAAACCACAGCCACTAATTTCCAAGAACGAGTATTACCCCCTAAAAGAATTTTCCTCCATTATTCTTCTTCGTTACCCACCGATTAAGAAATATGTGAAGTACAAATGAAATTAGGGTAAATTACATAAACTACCCCTGTGTTATTCATAATTAGTACATAACCCCCCGTGTAAAAAAAAAATCAGCTGATTATACCCCTGTGTTTTCAATTTTATTGCAATTGACACCTAAATTTGGGGCGTGATTCTCACGCACTATGTCTGTGATTATCACTGCAATTTTGCTAATAAAATTACAGCTTTACCCTCATAAAGGACGGACCAAACCTTCTTTCCTAAATCCCCTTAGAACAAGTTGCATATTCTAGGATTCTCGGGCTCTCTTCCATTGCTCCTCTCATTCTTCTTCAACATCATTTTGTAGCCGAAATAGGATGAAGAGGGTACTGTTTTCCCACCCGAAATGGAAGAAGATGAAGAGCCAATCAAAGTTCTCTCGCCTAATTCCTGTGGCAATGATGGCTATTTTCTTCTTGTTAGAAACCAGGATGATTTTCTTGTTGTTGTTCTATGTTTGGAGGCTACCATTAGAGCTGCTCTATACTTTCAGATTGCACCCTACTTTTTTTAATTGGCTGAAAACCCCCTGGATATCATCTTCTTGTAATACTTGGCAGTTGATCATCATCCTCTTCTTCTTCTTCTTCTTCTTCTTTTTTTTTTTTTTTAATTTTGTTGGAAATTAAGTTGTAAAATCAAGACTATTGCTGCAATAATTAATAACGCAATTTGCGAGTACTCAAATATCAAAATAAGATCATCGAATTTCACCAATGGTGAGTTAGTTGAATTTCACCGGAGAATGCCTTATTGAAGACATTCAAGAATCCAAGCTATTTTGACTAAAAGGAGGATTAATGGTACCTGTCAATTGATTCTCTTGCAAATAAAGCACATATAATCTACATAAATCAACTAATGACAGTAGAATATCATGTTATTATTAAGGAATAGTGGCTTCAGGTTTGCAAGGCCAGAGGATTTGGGCAGAAAGTAAGTTCTGTATAAAGCTTAGGACCCTTAATTAACCCAACTAATTGAGACTATTGTGTGAATATGGAGAGAAACGAGAAAATACTTTGTATTGCTGTTGTTTAAATTGAATTAAACGTGAGGGTAATTTCGTCCACAAACATTAAAAGTTACAGTAAAATTAAATTTATAAGAGATTGGGGCGAGTGGCAATAAAATTGAAAACACAAGGGTACAATTAGCTGGTTTTTTTACACAGGGGGTTATGTGTTAATTATGAATAACACAGAGGTAGTTTATGCAATTTATCCAATGAAATTAATCTTAAAGGCTACATTTTGCACAGACAAAGTGATATTGTGTCATTTTCAAGAGAAAAACGATTACATTTAATTATACAGCAATTCATATCATGAATAGAATTTAAAGATCAATTATACGAATTGAATAACAATTCAAATATCTAAAATACCATTCGGTAAACAAATAACTACCATACGGTAGACAAATAACCACACGTTGTCGATGAGACTCAAACCATGTACCTGATTATGAAATGGTGGAGGCGGTGTTACTACATCCAAAACTTGGTGGCAAGATTGTGTCATTTAATCTAACATAATCTCTCATTTGAGATATCATATTGCGGTGATAGGTCGAACTTATATTATTTCTGAGCTTGTATCACAACACCGAATACCAATGATTTATATTGCAGCCTAGTGTAGTGGTTGTTTACGGGTATTAGGTTGGTCGTTTACAATTTTATCCTTAACATGAATTCTCCAAATGAATCCATGAATATGTTGACAATTTCTGCAAATAATTATATATAATCTCCTAGTTTTTTTTTTATCAAATTGGCAACGAGTGGCTACATAATTTTGTAACAAATCATATAATCTCATCTATCAAACAATAGGTGAGATTATGCAATCTCATTTAATTGCGGCCGAGCCATGCTGTGGTATGCAGATCACGTGCTATATTAAACAAAGTCCAAATATTCACCACAAATCTTAAAATATTTTTCTCAAAAATTAAAAGTCCAAATTTAAAATTTATTTAATTTTTTTTTATTAATTTTTAGTTGCACACCTGTATATATGTATTCATATACGTGTATATAAATACAGACACATATTGTATTTTAGATATATATATATATGTATCTGTATTTACACAAGGAAAAAGATTCAGGAAAAGTATATAGGCAGAAAGCCCTCGAGAAATTTCTCTCTCTATTTTTCCTCGCTTTGATTTGCTATCGGAAACATCAAATAGAAAAGCTCCCCAATTTCTCTCCTGTAATCTAGGGTTCCCCATTTCAATCTAGGCCATTCCCTATCTAGATTTTCGTATTCAAGACGAATTTGATACGTTTGTGTTTTCTGATCCGCGGTGAGTTGGAGTTTCTTGATTCATGTGAATTTGAAAAATCTGAGGTTTTGTTATTCAAATTGGATTGATTTGACGATTGACGTTTTGTGTGTTTCGTTTGGATTTTGTTGCAGTGTAGATCATGACGATTCCAGATTCATCGGGGTTCCACTACATGATGGAGAATGGATCGATAGAGTTGCCATGCAAGCCGGAGGAGGAGAGGAGGATCGTGCAGGAATTGACTGCCAAGGCTGAATCTAATTTGCGTGAGGGGAATTTGTACTACGTCGTTTCTGGCCGGTAATTTTTTTCTTTTTTACCCCTTCTCTCCCTTTGCTGCTGCTTGTGGGTAGTTAAGTAATTGGATATAAATCTTCAGTTCATTTCTTGTCGTGATTATTCTTGTTTCTCTTTTCGTTTTAATTAATGAAAGATAAATGAATTTATTTCCTGTGTTGTTCATAGGGACTATTTCTATATCTTGAAGTTTAATCATGTTCCTATACTTTGTGTCATATATGGAAAATGTCTTATCACTAGAGTGGAATTGGCCTACTATTTTTTCTTTAATCAGATCCATTGCCGCTGATTATGTAATTGACTTGTGAAACTTGTAAGTCAGCGATTGATTAGATATTTAGTAGAGAGGCAAGGAGGATGTTAACAGGAAGTGATAGAATTGAGGGATGTGAGAGGCATTTATTCATATGCTCTTTCATAACCTTCACTGGTCTTTTGGTGGCATGTCCTCCTGTCTTCCTGATTTACAAGGGAGAGAGATTTGGGTGGATGTGGTACTTATACTTCTTCCCTTTCAAAGATGTTGATGGAAGTAGCATTCTATGTTTCATTCATCTTAGCATAGAGAATAGATTTATGGGAGAACTGAGAATCTATCCTCCTTTGCCTCAGTTATACTTTCATATATAAATTATATGGACGAAGTATAGCATTTTCATTATACAACATCACAATAACTTCAAAGGTTTATTAAGTGGAGTCTGGCTGGTGGTTAATATTGTTGTGTAGGTTCTGCTAAGAATCTTAGACATGCTAGTTTCGAATTCCTTGGATAATTCTGTAATTGATTTGGGATAAAATGTGAAGCATGGCTATAAATTAATTGATGTCAAGACTTATTGTGCTTCTATAAAAATGTTTGGATGTCTGCTTATGCCATTATTTCATGCGGATTGTTAAGAACCTGCCTTTAATGATGGTGGTACCACTGATTTGCAATTCTCTGTTGTAGACAAATTGGTCTTATGGTTGTCGGATGAAAAGTTTTGCATGGCTGCTAATGGTCATTAGGAAATTGTTTAGTACCAGACGATCTCGTGTTTATGTTGCTTTATGACTTTTTCCCAGGTGGTTCTCAGCCTGGCAGAGGTATACTGGGCAAATAGAAGGTGCTTATCCATTTGAGGCTCATCCTATGGAATCTCAATCTCCAATACCATCAAGTACAGGAGACAGGCCTGGATTGATTGATAACAGTGACATTGTTGTAAATGGTGGTGATAACAAGGATGATGACCCTCAACTTCTCAGGACGCTGGAAGAAGGCCGTGATTATGTATTAGTCCCGCAAGAAGTTTGGGAGAAGCTTTCAAAGTGGTAATTATTCTGATTGGTAGTGGATTTTTTTTTTTTTAAATTTTTCCCCATATTTTAATGAATTACCATTCTATATCCTGAAAGGAGGATTCAGTAGATGAGGCGAAATTACATATATTGTTTCTGAAGTTGGATTGCTGATTGCATTTTCAGTTTTTCACTCTCCTTCCAGACAAAAGCAATTTTTTTTCAGAAAAATCATTTGCAGAGGTGGTCTACTCCATGTTTTCTGAGGGAGTATAGACTATAGACAAATTTCTGTTTTCTTACCATTCTCTTTGGCCATGCCTCTTTTGCTTGCTGCTTCTGCATTCGAAAAAGTTTAGGACTGGGCTATTGGATACTTTACAGCCCTTCACATGTTCTATTTGTTGAATATCTTGTTTCTTGGTCTGTAGGTACAAAGGAGGGCCAGTGTTGCCACGGAAGATGATTTCGGTTGGGGATCAACAGAAGCAATTTATTGTGGAGGTCTACCCCCTGTGTCTCAGGCTATTTGACTCTAGAGACCAGAGTGAAGTAGTTATAAGATTAAGTAAAAAGGTACTCCCTTGCGCCTTTAAGTAGTTTATAATTGGCTACATGTGTGGTTGTATTGTCCGTTTAAGATGTCTGTTTAGACATTTCTACAATCTTACATGCATAGATTGGCGAGAGATTTTCCTAGCACTACATAATAATTCTTTCTTCCTATCTCAGGGCTTGACAGTGGCATGTCATGATCCTTTTTCATTCCCGTTTGTACACTGAGAACTTTGTCTTTGATATATACATCCTACTTTGACTGCACTGGGTCTTATCCAATTTTCCTCGAGTATTAATGTGAAATTCTTTACTGTGAACTTGCCTTTGTTAGAGCTGCATAATATTTGCGTGTTTCTGCTTCTATAGATAAGCGCACACTTCCTGATATTCTCCTAGCATTGCTAGAGTTTAGTGAAATCTGTGAGGTTTTTATGAATTTCTTTTCCTGTTTTTTGAATCTGTACATGCATATGAGCTTGATATATTTTGCAAAGAGGAACATCTGTAGTAATTGTCTGACAGGATATCCTTGATCATATATTTATAGATTTATTCAATAATATCTGAATTTTAACCAACTCTCTGATTTTGTGTTTCAGGCTTCTTTACACGACCTCTACGTTAAAGTGTGTAACCTTAAAGGTTTACAACCAGAAAAGGTGTGTTTATGCACCAAATATTCCATTCAGCAGTCTGAGATCATGTTGAAATGATCATGAGTGTGTTTGCCCTTTTTTTTTTTTTTAAAATTTTATACAGGCACGCATTTGGGACTACTTTAATAAGCAGAAGCATAGTATATTAATTTCTTCAAACCAAACCCTGGAGGAGTGTAATTTGCAGATGGATCAAGATGTAAGCTAACTATGTTTTGTTTATATTGCAGAAAAGATTATGCTTTCTTCTCCTCCCATCCCTTTTGAGGTTGTCTAATTCATTTATCTCCATTTGTGAATTATCCCACTGCTTTAGCATGTAGCTTGTTCTAATTTATTTTAGTGGTTTTCGAGCCATGGTGCTCAGTTTAGACCTCATTTTTTTCCTCTTTCCCTTTCCTCAATATGTGTTACATTCAAGTTAGTTGTAACATTAAGCTAAATATGGCTGATAAGAAGCGTATTTGATAAGCCAATAATTCCATCTGGTGTGTTTTCCAATATTTGGCATCCATTGCATTCTGGTAAGTCCAATAGAGAAAACATACTGGATACTAAAATTTTAATAATGCTTAAGATTGCAAGGTTATTGGATAAGGCTCTCTAAGCATCTCTATTCATTGAATTTCATGTATTTTTCTTAGGCACCTCTCTTTGTAAAAGATTGTACACTTGCCTTTTTTCTGAATCTCTTTTCCCCTTCATGTAGATTCTTCTTGAGGTGCCAATGGATGATTTTGGCATGGATTCAACTGGGAATGGCTTAGCATTGGTACCAGTAGAACCTGTAAGGTCTTCTTTCTCAATTGCTGGTGGCCCTACCATGTCTAATGGAAATTCAACTGGTTATAGCTCCAATATAAACCAGCGGGGTACTTCTACCTCGACGTATGGAGATATGGAGGATGGATATGATGGTTTCAAGCCTGTAACAAGAGGAGATAGGGGAGGTTTGGCAGGATTGCAGAATTTGGGGAACACTTGCTTCATGAATAGTGCTCTTCAATGTTTAGTTCATACACCGGACCTGGTTGAGTACTTCCTGCAAGATTACAGTGAGGAGATCAACAGACAAAACCCATTGGGGATGCATGTAATTTCTCTGTTCTACCTGCAGTGCAAAATCTCATGATGGAGGATTTTGCAGCAAGTGTGCTAATGATTATTTTCATTTTACAGGGAGAACTTGCTCTTGCATTTGGTGAACTATTGAGGAAGCTCTGGTCCTCTGGTCGAACTCCAGTTGCCCCTCGTGCATTTAAGGGAAAACTTGCTCGTTTTGCTCCCCAGTTTAGTGGTTATAACCAGCATGATTCACAGGTTGGTTTTGCACAGAAGTAAGATATTAAGTTAATCTGAAGTAATATAGTTTTTATAATATTTAGGTTGCCTCTTCAGCTATTGCGATTCATGAGTAGTTTTCATGACCCAAATGTGCTCTGATTCTCAGTTCCAATTTTTCAATATATTGTCGACCTTTTGGTTTCCAGAAGTAATATAGTTTTATTTGCACTTTGCCATTATGTTCAGTTTGTATTAAGTAATTCTGGCGGAAGAAAGTGGAACTGTAATGTACAGTAGGATACAAAGAACCCTATTGGCACCTTCTATTCTTTGGCCACATGCTTAGGTTCTGGCAATTCTGAACATGGATATATCCAGTCAGATGCAAAAGTTAACGATTGATGTTTCTAGAGAAATGATATATAATTTGTCCACAGGAACTACTTGCCTTTTTGCTCGATGGGCTACATGAAGATTTAAATCGTGTTAAGCAGAAACCATATTTTGAAACAAAGGATTCTGATGGTCGACCTGATGAGGAAGTTGCAGATGAGTTTTGGAGATACCACAAAGCAAGAAATGATTCAATAATCGTAGATATTTGCCAGGTGAATAACTTTGTCCTTGCATGGTTCACTTTCCGATATGTTATATTTGGAAAGAATTGGTTTTAGTTATAAATTTGTCAGATCACAGACATATTAATTTATTATCACAGTGGTTAAATGCAAAAAGTGCAAACATAAACTGGGCCATAGGTGCAAGGGTCATGCCTTAACAAAGTGAGGCACAATATATAATTTTCAATATATATTACTAATATTGGAGATCAAGAGACAAGATTTGAATTGATGAATTTCAGTTTCTTTTTCTTTAAAATATTTTCTATCCTCTGAATCTATAATTTGAATCTTTGTTCTTCTGGCAGTAATCGCTGCTATATTGCTGAGTCTCTTTTATTTTTTACTCTTTTAATGGCTGGAGTAACATTCATGACAGTTCTTGGTCTGTCTATCATCAAGAGATGTGTCCCATGTTAGTTGTTTATCTTTATTATTTTCAGGAAAATGACTTGCCCAATATTTACAGCTGTTGGAAAATCTTGTATAGTAATGAACGCTTGTTTTGATATTTCATTGTAAAGATTCTTGCTTCTGAATTTAATAGTATTTGTTTTAGTGACATGTTTAATGGTGAATTTTGACAGGGTCAATACAAATCAACACTGGTTTGTCCTGTCTGCGACAAGATTTCAATAACGTTTGATCCTTTCATGTATCTCTCCTTGCCTCTTCCTTCAACAGCTACCAGGTCAATGACCATAACAGTGTTTTACGGTGATGGAAGTGGCCTTCCTATGCCATTCACAGTTTCTGTTCTGAAGCAAGGATGCTGCAAAGATCTTAACCAGGCTTTGGGTATTGCATGCTGCTTACGTAGCGATGAATACTTGCTCCTTGCTGAGGTAGATATTATTTGGATTTATTTATGCTATGATGTTTGTTTGTCAGTTTCTGCACTAAATGTTTGTACCCCAGTTTATGTGAGAAGCCTCTGACTTTTTATCTGTAGGTCTATGAACACCGGATCTATCGGTACCTTGAAAATCCATCAGAACCTTTGGCTACAATTAAAGATGATGAACATATTGTTGCCTACAGGATCCCCAAAAGGGAGGCGGATTTGACAAGACTGGAGATTTGCCATCGATACCAAGAAATGTGAGCTCTCTTTTCAGATGTCAAGTTTAAATGTTTTTCAAATATTTTGAAGAATTTTAATTGTCGAGATATCATGTGGGCTGTGGATTTCTTTGATTGCAGAATTTCTAAACTTTCAAAGTTCAATATCCGAAAATGTTTCTACTTTTCTATCCGTCTCGATGATCAAAAACTGAAGATAAACATGGATTTACATTGAGCTTATGTTGTTATTAGATCTTCTAATCATTAAAATAATGTCATCAAATTGGTGCAGGAATAGGCCTTGTACTTGTAGCCATTATTTTAGATTATTTGAGTGAAAATATTGTTACCATGATACTGGTTCTGCCTTTTAAGATTACAGTTCCATATAAAAACTGCTGTTATCTTTCAGATGTGTTGATTTAAGCTTCAATTATTTCCTTGCTTGCTGACCACAATAGCATTCTCTTCTTCAGTGAAAGGAAGCTGTTCCTAACACCATTAGTTACCATCTTGGAGGATCCACAATCTGGAGCTGATATTGATATTGCTGTCAACAGAGTGCTTTCCCCTCTAAGAAGGAAAGCATTTATCACTTCAACAACTCACAGTAGCCGAGAAAATGGCTCTACTGCTAATGCTATAGACGAGCAAATGGAGAGCTCTTGCACCCAGTTGGAACCTATGATCCAGTCAACGGAAGAAATGGAGCCAGAGGGAATGTCCAGCAAGGAATTGTCATTCCGGCTTTGTATTACTGATGACAAGGGTTATGGCTGTAGACCTATAGTGAAGGATTCACCCATAAAGCCTGGTCGTATAGTAAAAGTCATGCTGGACTGGACTGACAAAGAGCATGAGATATACGATTCCAGCTATTTAAAGGATCTTCCCGAGGTTCACAAGTCAGGAATTCTTTCAAAGAAAACCAAGCAAGAGGCCATCTCTCTATTTTCGTGTTTGGATGCATTTCTCAAAGAGGAGCCGCTAGGCCCTGATGACATGTGGTATAGTAGAATTTGACCTGAATGTGGTGACATATCTATTTTCTTACCTTGTGTCACATTCTTAAATAATTTAAATGCAGGTATTGTCCTCGATGCAAGGAACATAGACAAGCAAGTAAAAAGTTGGATTTATGGCGGTTGCCAGATATACTTGTCTTTCACTTGAAACGATTCTCATATAGCAGATGGCTGAAAAACAAACTTGACACATTTGTCAATTTTCCAATTCATAATCTTGATTTGAGCAAATATGTGAAGAGTAAGGATGCATCTGAAGGGTCACATGTTTACGAGCTGTATGCCATAAGCAACCACTATGGTGGCCTTGGTGGCGGACACTATTCTGCTTATTGCAAGGTAATTACTTGAATAAAATTCAAGTTTTCATTTTTCAACATTATTATTTTCATCCCCATGATTTTTGGTTTAAAAACAACTCCTTGGACTTTCTGTAATTATAACACTAGTTGTGCTCGAGATGTGGAAGGCTTCTATCATCCATGAAATATTAGCAGTTTAGTATAATTAATTTTATTTATAATTACCTCAGCACCCCCCTAAGATTTGTTATAATTATCAAAATATCCCTTGAGGTTTGTACAATGACCATACACCACCCACTATTAGTTCAGATAATGGATAATTTTAATTACAGCCTCTGAAAACCGTGAAACATTACAAGTAGATCCCTTAGATAAGTTGGTGTAATTATAATTATGTGTCAGCTCAGATGGTGAAATTGTAATTATGCGTCAGCTAAACTAACAGTAGGGGGGATGATTGTAATTATCCAAACCTTGGGGAGTGTTTTGATAGTTATGTTGAACTTGAGGGGATGTAGAGGTAATTACCCACTAAATTTTTAATAACCTGCATTGGCTGCCATATTCTAGCCTTTTATTACGCTAAAGACATCACATTCATGCCATGTTCGTGCAGTTAATTGACGACAACAAATGGTATCATTTTGATGATGCCCACGTTTCACCCGTCAACGAGTCTGAAATCAAAACGTCTGCAGCTTATGTGTTGTTCTACCAACGAGTTAAACCTACATCCAGTGGAACAGTAGGCGAGCCATCAGATGGTCATAGGGTTTTTTGAAGCCATTCTGATTTTACTTTGCTCTGCTCTTTTGGGATATGGTTCTGATGCTATGCTCTAGGGTAACGCCTGTGAGATGGGATTTTAACACCATGGCGTGCCATTTTTGCCCCTGTAGTGGGTAATGGGTCAGATTTAATGGAACTGAAAGTAACGGATGCAATGGCCATGAATAAGTTTGCCGGAGAGTACCAGAGCCGAGGACCTAGGATAGAACTATGTACGCTAAGAAAGACGAGCGTAATATATTATTTGAATGCTATAATTTTTTTGTAGGAAAGTTTCAGATGCAACGAGAGGTATTTGCAGCCACAGTCAGCTAAATTCCATTGATGCATTTGGGATGCAGTAATTACTGGTGACCTGTCTCGTGCAGAACTATGAAATGTGTCTTTATTGGCTTGAACTTTTTCTTTTAATTAATTTTTTCTTCAAAAAAATTATAGGTTTTATAACCCTTTTGAGAAAAGTGATAATTACCTCAATATTTTTTAGATTTGACATAATTATCATTATACTTATTATTAGTTCAACTGGCAGAAAATTTAACAAAAACTTGTGTGGCATTATAATTATTTGAAAATTTAACACATTGGTTGAAATATTTTAAGGTTCTTTTGTTCATGGGGTTTGCTTGAAATGTTGCATGTTTCATTACGTTTTTAGCAAGGGGTGACAATTTAGGTGGGTTGGGTAGGTTCAAGTTAATCTGATCTTGTCTAAACCGGTTTATGTTTAATTTAAATTCAACAGATTTAATTTGTAACTTTTTAAATTCAAAATCAGTCTGAATTAAGTTAGATTAGCGTGGGTCAATTTGGTTTGAAGTGGGTTGACTCTGACCCGATAGCCCACAGGCAAGCATATTTGATACTACTTGCTATTTATGAAAAATTGAAGTTTTAGTGGTCTCTTTTCTTTTCAATTACTCAAATAAATCATCATTAATATTTATCATACAATTAAAATAAATCTAATTGTTCAAATCAATCACATTGCATCACTAAATCAATATAAGTAACATCAAACTAGTAAATTAATCCAAGTTTCATCATTCATGCACAGTTAAAGTGCATACTAAGGTTCAAAAAGTAATCAACGACAAGAGTTATATAATTTGAATAGAAATACAAAATGCCAAAACTAGTCCAATTGTCTACAAGAGATCAACGTGTTCATTTTTTTCAACATTATAAACAGTAGTATTTCATTACACACTCGATGCGTGTGCAGAAAATAGTCGATATATCTCATATATATTAATGTATAATGAATACTTTATTTGTGGATTTAGTAATTGGAATATAATTAATATATTCAATATAAATATACAAAAATTAATATGAAGAGATATATTAGTGGATATGATTTTTTATTAGGCTATAGGTGGTTTTTAAGGTGAATGGATATTTTAGACATGATATGTGAAAACATATTACCAAAATAACTATATTTGATTCTCACCCTTTATATATAATATAGATTATATATATATAAAATATGTATATATGTTTTATATTATTAAGGGTGGGTTGAGTTGGGTTCGAATTAATTGGGTTGTTGGATCATTTGAAATGTAATTTTGGGTTGAGTGAGTCAACTCGCATCCAATCCAAACCCCCTCAAAATTTGTGAGTTTTTGTTCGGGTCAGTAAACTCACTAATTTTATTTTGAGTTCATGTTGGTTCGAAGGGCCTGATTGAAAATTGTCACCCCTAGTTTTGAATTAATGATAGTTATGCCAAATCTCAAAAGGCGGTTGAGTTAATTATTCCAGAAGAAAAGAAAGGGAATTGCATCATTGGTCCGTAGGGGATTGTTGGCTTATCTTAATTCACGGGTGGTGGTGAAATCGCATCCCTCTCTCAAAGTAGTTTTTATGTGGGTCTACGAGCTGAATCAATAAGACATGTACACGACAATGTCATTACGTAAATCATGACACTAATATATATATGACTCGATTATTTCAAATTGATTCGGATGATAATTAGGCATTCAAGTGGATTATGGGCTAAATACTGACATTATTACGTATTATTTAGTGAAACTTTATTTTATTTTAATAAAATTTGCATCATTAAAATTCCAAGATGCAAGAAGAAAGATGAAGTAATGGAACTATGGAAGTAAAAAGCATAAGGTCCTACTTAATGTTGAATGTATTGCAACACAAAGAACAAGAAAATGGATAAAAAGATGAAAAAAAGGTCGAACACATAACACAAGGAAAAGATAAAGATTAAAAGGTAATTTTTCTGTGGGATTTTTTTTGGTACCCTATTCTGACCTCTTGTTTTTCTTTTCATCTTTCCTGTTTCTCTTCCTTCTTCTTGCACTAGTAAAGATTGTTCATGTATCAGCACCCACTATATGCTTCATCTAGTACGAAGTGAAGTTCACTTATGGCGATGTTAACTCGGATCAGGATAAACTTCGAATTGTTTTTAGTGATAATTAACTCGAGTCTCAAGACACCCATGGTTTGGCATAGTTATCAATATTTTTTGTGCTTTCGATAATTATATTATACTCCATACTATTAGTTCAACTAAGTATATTCATCACCAAAAAAAAAAAAAAATGACGGACTATTACATCCCTTGACAACACTTAAGTATTATAATTAGTAGAACCCTGAAAAGGGGATATAATTATAATTATGTATTAGTTGGGGAAAATAAATTGTAATTATGCTTAATTCAGACAAACAATAGGAGCTATAGAGTTAGTTAGCTAAACCTCAAAGGGTATTTTGATAATTATGCCAAACCTCAGGAGGATTTGAGGTAATTATTCCATGTTTCTATGATTGTTCGATTTTTTTCATGAAATCATAAGAGTGCTAGGATTTGGTTTTGAAAATGGGAATCTATGATCGAAATCATAATATGTATTATGATTATTGGGAGTTTCCTAGCAAAATTTCCCCCATGCTCAAAGGACAATACACAAATCTAGCTCAGAAAAGAGTATGATTTTCAAATAACGTTAAGGGAAGATACTCTGCATAATGATCAAATGGCTTGAGGTCTTCTGATAAACAACTGTAGCGTGAACGATTGGTGATGTGAACTAAAAATTATCTTATAGAAATAAATAGACTATGCTATAAAAATAAACTATGCTGTCTTTGCTAGTAAAACATCAATGCTCTCTCTCTCTCTAGCAAAATTTTCTCCTCTCCTTATGCTTTCCTAGGATGCGCCTTTTATAATTCATATGCCCCTCTTCTGAATAGTCGCGTTGCTAATTCAGGATTGCAACTCTTCCCAGCAAATACATCTATTCTGACCTCTAGGCCCAGCTATCGATGCTTGGCTTCATATCGTTGCAGCTTGTCCGCTTGACTTCATATCGTTGTAACTTGTCCAGTAAGTCGCGTCTCTAGTTTTACCACCATTTCCAGTCTTCTACAGGGCAGCGTCCTTTCTTAGTTAAGCTTCATCCTTTCATATCTGGGTCAAGCTATGCAATGCTATCAACGATTTTTTTATTGGGCTTGAGCATTTAGGTCCAAACAAAAGCTTATCCTAGTTGGACTCTTGGGCCAAGCTAAAATAAAATAAGAAGATCAAGTTGAACTCATTCATGCTCTTTGTTACTGGACCGTCCAAATGGAGGGCCTTTTGTTCCATGTGCATCAATTGGAATTAGCTTTCTCAAGAGGGATAACTACCTCAACAATCCAGGAAATTTGACCTAATTATACAGGTACTCCATATAGTTTGGATAATTACAATAACATTTCGTGCAATTAGGTTTCTTTGTTTTTTGGAGAGTCATGTAGTTTGTTTCAGTTGATAAAAAATTTAACGAAACCTTACAATTAGATTATTTAAAAACTTATGAATGTTAGATTAACGAAAGTCTACTTCTAATATTTTGATCAATATATTAGAAGTTTAGAAGGTTTAATTAAACTTACAGTTGAGAGTGTTATTGTAAATTTTCAAACTATATGAGCGTTTCAGTAATTAGGCCAACCTCAAGGTGTAGAGATAATTATACATTGAGACTACAACATACAGGGAAGAAGATAGATTCTAGTAATATTTATTTGAGTAATTAATCGAGTTGTCAAGTGGTGTAATAGCGATTATTATAATTGATGATACCAAGTTTGACCCACATTGACAGAGTTTAATGGCTTGAAATAGTTTGTAAGCTATCTCTTCTTTCTTATCCTTTCAAGGTATCTTTTTAGAACAATATCCCTTATCTTGAGTACTGAGAGACAAAACCTTGAAGCAGTTGAACCTTCCATGTCAACCGTCAAATTTGGGCATCATCATATTAGTGTCGTCTATGAGAAACTGAATGTGGGCAAGTGATGAAAACTTTTTCTTCTTCTTTTTTTTTTGTTTTTTGTTTTTTGTTTTTTTACCCTTGTTTGCATCAGTAATCATTGGTGTTGATTACACAATAATATAATAAATTACCACATTCTATAAATATAATCCATACATGTGCAACGCACTCGCACGTTTCTCATGTTGGTCGGCTGTTCTAATTTTCATGTAACAAAGTTTGGACATAGTTGTTTTAGAGTTGAAGTCACGTAGGTAAAGATGTTGATACCAATGCAAAATCCTAGAAATTAAGCAACAATTTAAAAGACTATTTTTGACTTAATTATCACCATAACATCGTAACATTCTCATTCAACAATTCAACACATTATGTAAGTAGTTAATTAGTGGATGACATAAAATTTCTTTAAAGAGAATGCCTTCAATTATTTAAAATCATCCCCCTTATTAGCACAAAAATCCATCAGGAAATCAATTAATGAATTTGTAACTAAAATGTCATACACCTAGTTACCAGTTAATTCTATGACAATAGAAATTCATCTTAGAGTTAACTTTTTGTGATGAAAATATAACAATAAAATAAAATATTACAGAAATTTATGCAAATTTATAACAAGTGTTATCATTTATATACATTTTGCTCATTCTTTAATTTCGTTAATATTTCGCTTCAAATTCATCACCTATATTACTAAAAAGGTCACCTATTACGACATTGAAAAATATCACAACTATGTTATTATGATACTTAACGTGTGACTTTGGATAACCATGCATGTCATTATAAAATTGTGATAATAAATAATACAGTAATGTATCATTAAATGTATCACAATAGACTATTACATGATAATAGCTAATTTTTCTCGTAACGCTGATCCTACACGTCACAAATGTTTCGTCAGTGAAAAAGTGTTATTTGAAGTGAATTGCGTGAATCATCAAATGTGTATATATAAAATTAATAATAAAATCATATCAAAATGATTAGATGAACAAATATCTCCTAGGATCCCAACTCAATAAATATACTAATAATAAGTACAGAACACATAGAACAATAATTTGTTCAATGGGGTCCCTTCATGCAATATCTATTGTAGATTCCTTCACTAGCAGAATAATACAATAGGAACTGCCTAAAATGAAACAAATAATGACCAGCCTAGACAAGGATTACAACAGAGGAAAAGCAACACATGATTGCCAGCCTAAAAAGAGAGACATCTTTGTCACACATTCCATAATTCACCACAGTTTTATTACACTGTTTTAAGGATGCAACTCTAATGCTCTATCCAAGCTAACAAAGAAGTAGATGATGATCCTGAAAAGAAGATGGAAAGGAACAGAACACACCCTTTTTTAGGGATAATTACCTCTACATCCCTTGAAATTCAGCATAATTTTCAAAATGCTCCCTGAGATTTTGATAAATACCATTATACACTACAGTTAGTTCAACTGACACATAATATATTCATACCCTCTAAAACTCGGAAGCATTATAAGTAAACCCCCTGAACAAGGGGATCAACTGAACTAACAATAAGGAGTATAATGATAATTATTCAAACCTTAGGGGTGCTTTGATAATTTCACCAAACCTTGGGGGACGTCAAGGAACTACCCAATTTCTGATATTCCTCTTGATGAAAAGAATCCCTTTTCTGAGATCTCATATGAAAAATCATCAGAGTGGTAATGCAAGAATCGTTGAGACAATGAGGCACAAAATGGACAATGCTGCTCGAAAAGGAAGTCTTTCCTGCAATTCAGACAGCACAAAGCTAGTATTAATCATCTTTATCATGTTCGAATCAGTTGCGTATGGGATGGCCAATCCCATTGAAATTGTGGTCCAGATGGACGATACATCTCTTTCTTATCTGGAAAACTATAAAGACAATTTTAGTGCTTATAAGACAAAGCATCCCAGCTTATAAACTCTTGGAAACATGTTAAGAACTTATAAAATAATATAAAGTGTTTGGTAATTTTTTTAAGGGATAATTACCTCACCCTCTCTAAAGTTTGGTATAATTACTAAAATATTCCTCAAATTTGAATAATTATTATTACACCCCCAATTGTTAGTTCAACTAACAGATATTATAATTACACTCCTTGAAAATCCTGAAACATTACAAGTGGACCTCTTAGATAAGGAAACGTAATTGTAATCACGCATGATGCTAAACTAATAATTGCGGGTGTTAATGGCAACTACCAATCCTCATGAAATGTTTTGATAATTATACCAAATCTCAGAGGGTGCTTGAAGCAATTTATGCCCTTCTTAAAGAAGAGCCAATAAAAATCATATGATTTTTCTTTTATTTTTTGCCCTCTCTTCAGAAAAGAGCTTGTAAGATTGTAAAATTATAAACTCTTTAAGAAAAAGTAAGAAATTAATAACTAATATTATAACATTAGCATGCATTTTAATTAACCATTTTCATTACAAACTTACCGTTATTAACATCTCATAACCTTCAAAAATTCTTACTCATTCAAATAATTTAAGATATATTTTTTAAATATGATCCAACATCTTATCACTCCAAAAATATATTATAAGATCCAGTAACTTATAAGATATTTTGAAAAAACACTTCTCTTAAATTAATACTGAGGATATAGAACAAGTTGGTTATTATTATTTTTGTAAATTAATTTATTTATTTTCACATGGGGCAGTTTGACAAGAAGATAAATGTGCTGGTTTAATACTTTAATATGACAACCAACTCAGCCATAAATGGATCATATCTACATATCTAATCAATCAATGGGTTACTATTTTTTTATGCCAATCATTAAATATTCAGCTACTACTGTCGAGTGTCCACTGGTCCACTCACTCAGTTGAACAAATTTCCTTTCCCAAAGAAATTCACACACTTTTTATTTTCTCTTCTTTTTTTTTTTTGGTTTTTTCCCAAATATGAAAAGCATATTTTTAATGTAAAACTAAAATTATATAAAAAAAGCGACTAATTGATTGTCCATTTATCAAGAATCATCCAATATTTGATTGATCGCCTACAACTATTGCACCAGCCTACGACAAATTTTCCAATCTCTTCCTCGGGAGACTTTTATTGCTTTTGGATGAAAATTTATGAAAGCAACAAAATAATCCGACAAAGATAAAATAATTATTAATTACCATGAGAATTATAATTACGTGATTAGTCAAAATATCCAACCAAAGTTTCCCTATGAGTTTATTAAACTACATAAACCTCTTTCTACATTATATTTTAAGCGAAATTCGATAATGTAATTAAAAAAATAATTAAATTTTCTAATCTATCGCTTTCCTTAGCGTCTAAACTTTTACAACTAGATTATCCTTCATAATAACTCTAATTATTACAGATAAATACTAAGAATTGAATCCATGCAAGCACAAATGGTAATTATAATATAGGTAGTTCTAGTGGTGGGCATGGGGTACATTATGAAGTTCAAATAATTTAATAATTTTTTGAATAATGTAACGAATCTTGTCCAGAATTCTAGTGCGAGAAAATGTCTAGTAATTCAATAGACTCGTGAATGAATCGCTCGTAATTTTTGAACCACGAGAAGATAAGTTAATAAATTAGATATCTTCGAGGGGTATATGTAATTAACCTTTTTTTTTTAATATATGAGAAACGCATTCCTCTTTTTTTTTTGTCCCTTTTTTTTGAAGTGCGAAAGGAACTTTTAGATATAAAACTAAAATTATAGAGAAAATAAGAGATAAGATGAAAAAGACTCACCGCATCATCGGCATTGATAGACAAGTACCCATCGGGAGACTCCCCCACCGGCGTCACCACAGACGGCGTCATACCGCCGGAGCTCCCACCGGAGCTCGGAGGCGACTTCAAACTCCCCAAACCCGTCACATTAAACCCCAAATCATACACCGGCGTCCCATCGGGCTTGAATAGCCCGAAATTCCTCTCCGAAGTCGGGCCGGGCTTCTTATTCTCATTAAATAAAGCAAACACATAAACGTTCAAATTCAAATTAGGCCTCATTGGAGTCCCCTTCTTCTCCGCAATCACCTTCATCAAGTTCCCATTATACTTCTTCGCATTCTCCGGCGTCGCCCCGGCCTCGTCGGCGTCGCCCTTCGACGGCCACCCCGTCTCCGATACCTGCAAACACACGTTTTTGTAGCCTAATTTCTCCATTGCTGAATGAGCCGCATCAATTTGGGCGAAAAACATGTTGTCGTAATGTAAACCCGAACCCGAATCCACAATCCCCGAACCCTCGAACAACACGAAATCGAGAGAAATTTGCTTCGGATTCGCCTTGTAGGCGAAGTAAGGATACGCATTAATCAAAAATGGAGAACCAGTTTTGCAGTGAAAGTCGAGTATACATTTCAATTTCTGAGTCAGATCCGAGCGGAATCTGCCAGATGAGGGAGGGTAAGAAACTTCTAGAATCCCCAAATTGTGTGCGGTGGTTACAGTAACTTGTTTGTCGAGATTTAGGGAAACTAAAGCGGTGTGAATGTTTTCCATGGCGGGGAGGAGATTAGAAGACAGAGTGGAGTCATTGAAGGTGAGGACCTCGTTGCCAACGGCAATGGTGGTGATTTTGGTCGCTGGCAAGTAGCCTTGAACGTTGGTTTTGACCCAAGCCAGGGCTTGCTTGGGGTCTCGCATGGAGGATAAGTACTCGTTGCCTAAACCGACAATGAACTCGACGCCGGTGTTGGCGAAGGATTTGAGTACGCGTGGGTCAGCGTCGTAGAGCTTGACGGCGGAGGCACCGACGGATTTGACGAGTGGGATTACGGATTGTGGGTGGGGGAGGTTGTCGGCGATTTGGCCGTAGTTGACGCCGACGGAGGAGGCCGCCGTGAACGAGAATGAAGCTGAAAGAAGAAGAAGAAGAAGATGCAAGGGAAGTGTAGAGGTAGCCGCCATGGGAATGGAGAAAAGTGAGTCTCTGTGTGTGTGAAAATGGAGTGAGAGTGAGGACTGAGGAAGAAGGTTGAGATATAATGAATGTTTGTTGTATTATACTATTATATAAATTACAAAATAGCTGTTATAGAATTTGGACTAATGTGTTAAAGGAGTTGAAATTTGGGATGATTCTTTATTTGAATCTCTTTCTTAGCTAATGGTTGGAATTTGTTTTTTTACTCTGGTTTTTTCTCGCATGATGACGATGGTGTTATTATATTGGCTTGTTGTCAATCGTTTAGTTATACCTATTATAATGACACTTTGTATTATCTGCTACATTTCATATTTCATCGTTTATTTTATTACATGAACAAATATCAAATATATCACATTCATAATTCTGTATATTATATAAAAAAAAAAATTTACTTAGCACGCGTTTCAATTAGAAATGCACAATTTATATTTAAGTATAAAATAACATTATTTCATATAAATAGATAAATTGGTGGATTCCAATTTTTTATTGTTTTTGGATTATTGTTAAGATGAGTTAATATTAATAGACATTTTAAGTATAACGCATGAAAATATACCATCATAGTAACTATCTAAGGGTCTCTCACATTTCAGTAAGTTATTTTGTCTAGATTTTTTATTTAATTATTTGGGAAGTATTAGATATATGTTTGTGTGATGCTGTATATAGAATAATAATCAATTTATATTTCATATATATCAAATGTAATGCATACTTGATTTGTGTGCATTTAGTAATTAAAACCTGTAATTGTGGCTAATTCAACGCGTGTGCGTAAATTTTCTTTTTACAAATTTAAAGATGTTTATTTATTTTAAGAATAATAAGTCTTTCTTAATTATTAAATATTTTCATTTGAATTTATTATGTAGAGTAACATAACTGAAAGATAAATTTGGAACGAGTAAAGTTGGAAAAAAGAAGAATTATAATTGAAGAAAAAAATGGAATAGCAAAACAAATATGTCATTATTTTTTACAACTATTTTATAATTATCCTCTAAAATACAATTATTTTTGTAATTATCACTAAATGACGGGCCAAAGAACTACCTAAATCCTCATGCTTTATATATAGTATAGATATGATTAATATATTAATATAAATATATAAATAATTTAATATAAAAATATAATAATTGAGTTATGGTTTTCCCCTGGCTTATGAGTAATTATTATACAAAATTAATATCAAAGATTATTTGAGGAATATTTAAAAATATCCGACCGTTAAGAAGCTGGTGTTTTTATGTACTGTATGAGTAAACACCAATATTTTATCTAAAATTACAAAACTTAATTATAAAAACCGAAATGATGTTAAACATGGCCAAGTGGAGTGTCAACGGTCGGCCACAACTAGGAAACGGTGGGGTATATTTTCGAATTTTATACAATTTGAGGAGCAAATAAATAATAACAAAATATCAAAGCTTTTAATAGTAAATAAATGAAGTTGGTGAAGAATCTGGCAGTAATCATAATACTTCAATGGATTTTAGAATTATTTTATTATATAATTTTTACAAAATCTAATGCTTATTTTCTGGTGCCATATTTCTCTTTCTTTATTTTTTTAGCTTTGTGTTTGATTTAAAATATATTAATTTTAATGTTTAATGTCAACTTTTGTTTCTAAACTCTATGTCGTTAATCAAGGAAAAAAAATGCCTATTATCACATGCTTTAATTTAGTCTGAGAACAATTTTATATATATATATATACATATATATTATGATAATTGTGTCATTGTCAGTTGTGTTATAAAATTTTGAGATATAATGTTTTACCATGCCTACATCATTAACCCCTTTGTACATGTTTGGAATTTTAATAGGTTCAAGTAGAACTCTGACTCACCTTGAACCTGCCTTTTTGGGGACGAATTTTATGATTACAAACGAATCTCCCGAGTGAGTCTTGAGTTATTTTCAAATCCAAACTCCCTCCTCATCAACCCACTACAATAACGTGTGTGTCTGTATATATTATATGTTTATCCATAGATTTTCATATGAAAAGATGTATACATTATATAGATCATTTACATATAAAACAGAAATATAATATTGCAATTATAAATTAAAGTAATATATATTATATTAATCAATAATTCATGAAATCAATATATAAATATATATATATGTTTGTTATTTATAATCTTTTAAAAACTAAAGATGCACATACAAATTCCTAAAAATAAGTTTTTTCTTAAGATATTATTTCATTATATTTGGATAAAGTATGGTAATTTTTTTTTATTTTTGATTAATTTTTAAATTATAAAGCAAATTTAACAAATCCAATCCATTTAGTCCCAAGTCACGTTGGCGCCCAATCCACAAAAAACTTGGGCGAAGTAGGACTCGAATTTTGACAACACCACCTCGAATTCATGCCATCACCATTTCCGGCTAGTACAGTACATCATAACATCTTATTTTGTAATAATTATTATTATATAAAAGTCGAGTTCATTTATATAATACTTTAGTAAAAAAATTTCCCTATGTTTTAAATGTGTGGCTGATCTCAATCTACTCTCATCCATACACATCTCCATTTTTATTTTTCGAATATTCCAATAATTTAAAACAATGCAATAGAAAAAGGCCAAACACAAGCTACGCATTTCACGTGTCATAAAAGTTTATGCTTCCAAGAGATTTGCCCTTATCCTTCACAAATTTTATTACATAAAATTATATTTTAATTCATATATCTGAAATTTCCAGCTCAGCAAGGATTTTAGCTTCATTAATCTCACTGTCAAGATTGATACGTTTTTTTTATTTTTTTTATTTTTATTATTTTTTTTTTCCGAGATTCACACTTTTTTCACAGAACCAAAATTAATTTGTGATTTTTTTATTGAAATAAATAATTCAATACTAAGATTCCGCCACTATTGACTATACAAACAAATCCGAAGATTAGAGTTAATTAAGAGAAGACATTAATGCATGCGCCTCTATCTTGGGTACGTAGATTCCTAACATTTAAAGTGAAGTATAGACAACAAATATTCTTTGAAGTGGTCCTAATGCTATGATGGGCTTAAGTAATTATTGTATATTTATGTATAAGCTTAGATTAACTTACATATTTAAATGAAATAATTACACTTTGCCATTCAGACCATGATCATTTTTATATTTCACTCACCAGACCTTTTTTATGACTCAATCAATTATAAAATTTTCAAAAAAAGTTATACCATAGCATATCACCTCACTTCTAGTGAAATATTAGAGAATATTCTGCCCAGATTCAAAAAGGCTAATGAAAATTTTGATCTTGTAAATGAACAGGATATCTTTTAAGTTGTAATCGGCGTTCGAATTTGGATAGATTATTTGCAAATATATTATAACAAAAATGAGGTAATATGGTAAAATGCAACTTTTGGTGAAGGTAGATATAATAGAATGATTCAAAAAAAAAAAAAAATTAATGAGTAAAATGTAAAAATGATCATAATTCAAATGACAAAGTCTAATTATCTTGTTCGGTTTATTCTCTGTACTACTTCGTATTAGTGTACATAATTATTAGTCTACATATGCAATAATCATTATAGTCTAAACATAGTAATATACTCTATTGCTTCTTCTAAAGTAATAATACAATAATTGATAGTTCCATGAGTTGATCATCAATGATTTTGAACCATTAATAATGTTTAGAGCCCAAAAATGCACTTAGGATTCTCTATTTCAATTTGTATTTCATCTTTTATTCCATTGCACAAATATCTGTCAATTATACAACATTTACATCTGACATTTTTATAAAAAGAATATTTAATACATATAACATATATTTAAGACAAACAATAAGAGATCAAATATGAATTTGAAATACAGAATCATACTTGGATAAAAGGGCAATAGGGCATTGCGTTTTTGTGATTGGTGCTTTATTTGTTTTTTTTTTCTTTTCTTTCTAATCAAGGTTTTTTGTGATTGTTGATAATATAGATTGTGGGGCTAAGATTTCGTACACATGTAGAGTGATTCAATCAAGTAAAGCAAGACTTTTGTTTCGACAAACTTCACATGCATTCCCACTGTAGACCAGCTATGCATTTCTCATTTTGTTGCAGTACTCTTGTAATCTTCTTACATAGTGGAAAATTCCTTCTTGTACCACCATATTTTGTGCCAACTTGCTGTACAAAATAGTGGAAATGAAGTTTTTATTTATTTATTTATTTCTTTTTGTGAACATACAAAGAGATAACCGACAAGAAGTATATGAAGCACATAATGTGATGGATATATAAAAGATTCATTTTTATACGAGGTAAAGACTTTCGATAAATCCATCTCTGGTTTCCAAATTATTTTTCTCTTCATCTCTGGTTTCATATGATTAAAAGTATAATTTATGCAAATATGATACGGTTTTGAGACGAATTAATCCGGCTTTATATTATAGAATATAGAGATGACTTAGAGACGAAATTCATATTTTATTGTATTAAAATCTTAACATTAAAATATTAACTTGGATCAATTTTTTCCTAGCTAATAGACAGAACACATAATCACTTATTTTTGTTAAAAGTTAAAAGCAAAAAAAAAAAAAAGATTATGATTCAAAATACTTGGTGTTTGATGATTCATTGTGAATTAACAAAAAGTGTTGGTGTTTGGAATTATAATTATCTACTTTTATTAGAAATAATTTATAGTA
>JACFYI010001866.1:331088-346139 GCA_014898755.1 Handroanthus guayacan
AAAAGAACATTATGGCAGTTCATTATCAGATAAGTACTTTTCAAAATTAGTTGCAAATAGGGATATTCACGATCCGGTTCGAGTTAATCTTATAAATAAATCCAAATCAATTAAAATCGGTTTAGAGTGGATCAATTTAATTAGTTGGAGAATATAACAAATAAAAATATTTAATTCCATTAAAAAATTAGTTATTTGTTGCAAAGGCCTATTACACACCTTCGTTTTAAACATAACGTACACTAATGATGTTTTTCTTATGAGACATAAGATTGAATTAGTATAAAAGTTCAACTTAGTACTAAATGGGCCTATGTAGGTTGGATTTTATATTGGCATATCAATAATATAATACATAAATGTATATATTCTTTGGTCTGGTTTGGTTTCGATCGATTTTTAAAATTTAATCTACAAATCGATCCGAAGCGATCGTTTTCAAACTAATTCAAAAATAATCAGTTTTGATTGATAATTCGATTTGATTTGAATTAAATGATCAGTTTTATTCAAGTTGGTTTGAATACGAACAGCCCTAGTTGCAAACATCATCCTAGAGGTTACATAATCTACCTGCATTATGGAAACTAGCTAGGGAAAAGGCATACAATAAATTTCAAAAAGCCTATTTTTGACATTTTATGTTACTTTTTCCTCCTTTTTTTATTTTGATTGCTTCATGTTCAAATATCCCCTTTGTTTTTGGTATTTTATTGTGAAAAATCAGATAATAATAAGTTAATTCCCCAGTTTAAATCATCAAATGATGCCAGGCTTTTCAAAGATTCATTCCTAAAGTAATGGCGTTTATGCCATCTTTATAGTTGTTAAGGATTACCTTTTTCCTTTTTTCTTTTTGCCCTTTTTTTTGGTGAAAATGATTGTGAATGGGTCAGAATTGGTTCGCATTAGGATAGCACAATTTTGAACGTGATATTGACTTTCACAATTGAATATTTTGACCCGAAAACACCAAGATTTTATCGGATAATAACATGAAATTTGATAAGAAAATTCAATCAAATAATAATAATCATACTAAAACATACTTATTCTAATGAATCAAGTGCCCCAAGAAACATAAATTTCTACCATATAAATATAATATCACATGTTATGCATTCTATTTTAGAGCTTTTATTAATATTATTTCTATATAAGATTATTATTTTAATAAAAATTATGAAAATCTAGATTTAGATTCTTAACAAATTGAACTTAATCCACTACCAAAAAAATATAGAATGAATGACAAAAAATTGAGTGAGAATATAAAAATTGTTACTAATTTTATAGCAAAAGTAGCAAAGAATTATATTTTGCTACAAAAAATGATTTTAACAAACTAAATAGTGACAATAATGTATTTATATTGTCATTATTGACAATTAGTGGCATATGTATAGTGACTACCTAGTGACAATGAAAATCTTGTCATCAAATTGTAGTGATAATTTTTATTGTCACTAAATTGTCACTATAAATGTGTCACTAATTGTCTATAGTGACAATTTATAATACTATTTTTTATCACTAATGAACTATATGGTGACAATATAAAAGTTATTATTATCTAAAATATATAATTAGTGGCAGGATGAAAGTTATTATCACTTAACACATATTATTAATGACTATATTTACATTGTCACACAATTTTTTGTCATTCTTGTTCTATCTTTTTGTAGTGATCTCATATTGAGCTTACCTACTTGGACTATGAGTATTCATAATCGAATCGATCCATCATATACTTTAATGAATTTAGCATTCTATAATTCTGATCGTACTTTGATATAATTTAACCGACCCCTACCATTAAAGATGTCCTTTTTCCGGATTGCAAGGCGTTAATTTATAATGGACTCAAATGCAGATAAAAGAATCACTTTTAGGTGAAAAAAATATAAAGACAAGGAGTGCCATTTTTCAATCCCAAAAAGTTTGTCCATTGGTGAAGGGGAGCATATGGTATTGTTGATACATAAAAGTTAACCATTTGAATTATTATGGGGCCAAACCATGAGAAATTTACATGTGAATCCCTTGTGCATGCGGGGACATCTTGTATTGAAGACACCAATGATGCATTGGCATTTCAAAAAGTTATTTATATAATGTTAGATATATACATATATATGTGTTGCAAACGATCTTAATTTGAACACGATATTGATACATGTCAAGCACAAAATAGCGTGCATAATATATCAAAAAAATACTATTGTGTATCGTATTCGAACTCAACCAAAAGGGTATTTTACACTTGCAAGATACAGGGAAATTCAGCAATTTTTGTTTTATTTATTTATTTTTAACAAAATTTAGAAGCTTAAATGAGAAGAAAGTAAAAGATTTCTCAAATATTTTTTGTTTTGTTTCTACTTCTTTAGATCATTAAATGAAGACGGTCACGAGCATCACAATAACAAATTTGGATTATTAGAAAGTTTAAGTCTATATTCTTTTTAGGGATACAAATGATGGTGGGGCTTTTTTTTTTTTTCATATCATGTTTTAGCCATATAATATGATTATTATAGTATTTAATGTTAAGATGCTTTTTCCCCCCCAAATTTTATGATATTGAATATTATAGTGTTATATATATTATGACAATTGTACCGATGTCAAACTATGCCTTAAAAATTTTACAATTTAGTGTATCATTGTATCTATCATTCAATGTCATCGCATTCGTATCCATGCATCATAGTATGTGATTGGGGATGTTGACTTCATCATAAAATCAAAGAGCATCGAATTTACAACATTACCAATTACAAAAAATAACAATCAACAAGTATTGTGTCCCCATCACATACAAACTCTAATTAACACTTATGCAAAGGGTTTTATTTATTTTTCATCACATGGTTGCTTAAACACACAATTTCATGTCCCTCAAATAAACCTCATCATATGTTAGTCACTTGCTATTCAACCGCAGTCTATATGCACACCGCCGGCTCATAAACGAGAGCACCCTATGCTAGAACATTACCCATTTCGATCACTAGATACTCTTGTTAATCTCTCACGATAATTACAAAGAGGGAAAAGCCAACTCCATCCCATGCAATCATTTTTGTAAAGATTAAATGCAACATAGTTCATATGTTAGTTAGCCAGTCTCGAGACGCATAGATTATACTGGCTTTCAAGGAGTGGCAACGTTTTCCTTGGCAAGTGGAGCAACTTCCTCGCCGTCACCACCAGGTTCACCCCCGGCAACACCCATGCTTAGTAGGAGAAGTTCCCATTTCTTCGCAGGTTCCTAGAAAGAGCGAACTATGCCATAAGTTGAGGAATCGTGGATTTTTCAACTTCTTTGTACGATGATTAAGTTCATAACAAAGCGAAAAATGACTATGTAAGTGTTCTCATTGACTACCTTCCATGAGAGATCTTGTGACATGCAATTTTTCATCATTTCCTCGAAGGCAAGTGTACCATAGACTGCGAGAGCTCTTGCAACGTTCATGGCTATCTTTACCACGTCGGTGGGGTCAACAGTGGCACACTACTCACAACCACAATGACAAGGCATTGGTATCTTTGAAGAAATTACAAATATGATTAACGGGGTGCTTGCAACAACTTTTAAAAAGGTTTTTAGCTTTTAGTTGCATTATAAATGTTTTAAGAGTATTCAAAAATAGCGGTTCTGCTTTTAATTCTCTAAAAGTTAAGCAGAAAAAAACTAAAGTTTAAAGCAATCTTCACCCACCTTCTAATTTCTACAGTTATTTCTGTTAATTTTTATTTTCTCTCAACTTTTAATGTAGCATTTTCAAAAACTTTTTTACTTCTCCAAAAAGCAAAACTCTTGCAAGCACCCTCTAAGCTGATACGTTAATCATACAATGCTAATCACATACCTCGACATTGAAAGCTCCCATATGGAACCCAGTGTATCCTTCCTTCACCGTGTCAACAAGACCACCGGTTGAAGCGCAGACGGGTATCTGATTCAAGCAGTTTCGTGTTACGATTCCACCGCAAAAAACTTGACAGTTACTTAGATTATTTATTTATTTTTTCAATAGTCTAAGGCTCTTACTGTTCCGTATCGCATGGCATGCAATTGGATGAGACCGCAAGGTTCAAACCGACTCGGGATCAACATAAAATCAGCACCAGCAGTTATCATGTGCGCCAAAGGGACGTTGAATTTGGCGATTCCTCTTGCTTTATCCGGATACAACACCTCAAGCTGTTCAATCTGCTGCTCAAACCTCTTCTTACCAGTTCCCTGTAAGAAAAGAGACAGAGAAGAAAATTATTACAGCATGATCTCTAGACTAAAAGAACGTTACAGCAGATTTGTTTACTACTTACAAGGATAATTATCTGCACATTCAGACCAATAAACTTAGAAATAGCGGCAACAAGAATATCTGATCCTTTCTGCTCTTCGAGTCTGCCAATAAATCCAATGACAGGAATGTTCCTGTCCACAGGCAACCCAACGGCTGCTTGAAGAGCTTCCTTCAACAAAGGTTTCGCATCCATAACCTGAACGAGATAAATTCAATAAGGAAACATGTTCTACATGTTCAAATAGTAAAACAAGACATTATTTACAATGATCTTACAGTGTTGATATTGTAGTTACAGGCAATGTACTTATCATTTGCTGGATTCCACTCTTGTGTGTCCATGCCATTTACGATGCCAGTTACAGAAGCCGTACGAAGGACACAATCTAATTCAACTCCTTTATCAGGTCCAGCAACAAGTTCTTGAGCGTAATAAGGGCTCACAGTCACAACTCTATGTGATTCTATAATTCCAGCCTTCATCCAGTTAATTTTCCTTCCCTTAACTGGCTTGTTGTACCTGCAACATAACGGACATCCCGTACACTTTGAGATATTTGATCACCAAGTAAACTACACATTGCTTCTCAGAACTATATAGCGTATAGTTCATACCCGTCCATGAAATCGAAAGAACTTTTGAATTGATCTGGCAAGTTGAGAAGAGCGAAGTCCGAGAATGCAAATCTTCCTTGATAGGCAATGTTGTGAATGCAGAAGGCAACCTAGTCGCAATTAAGCAAGCCATTAGAATTGGAAAGGCTGGCTTAATGCCGAAATATATAGTTTTCCAACCCCCGAGATCTAGACTAATTACCGATACACCTCGTGTGATTTGGGATATTACAATAACATCCCTGCTCGTCAGTTCAGCTGGGAGGAAACTTAACAGAGTTTGTTGTAACATTACAATTTGACATCTTGAAATCTAACATATTGATTGAAATGTACTAGTGGTATGCTCATATAACAAACTAAAGTTCTCATGGGGTCTTTTGCAATGTTACACAAGCTCCGCTAAATTTTCTATCAGCTGAACTAACTGCATATAGTTTCATTGTAATTTCCCAAACACAAGGGTCTTGAGGTAATTATCCCTTCATGGAAATATGCGACTAATCGATCTTCTTACCTTGGCATGCATGTAGATTCCTCTGGATTGGTACATACTCTTCAGGTAGCATGGAAGCAATGCCGTGTGCCAATCGTTAGCGACAAAGACAACATCCTCACCTAAATAGATACTAAGAATCAAACAAGTTTCTCATTTTTAATGTGCAAGTAAAAGTTCATCTTAAATCAAATTCCATAGATACCATATGGTCCTGAGAAATATTTGCTAGACGTTAGATTCAAGACCCTAGGAGCCTCCAAAGCAGCCTGAAACATAGCATCAAAGAGAACATGCTAAGCATAATATTCATCAAGCACGGCATGAAAGAAGTTGTGTATTATTGCTTAGACGGAAAAGTTATAGATAACACTTAGGATATCATGTTTTACTAAGAGAAAACTAGATAATATACATATATATATATATCTATATATATAAGAAAAGAGAGAGAGGTAACACTTTGACCAAGAAATATGAAATCATAATAGCCATATTCATGTTGTATCAGCCGTAAATATTGCATAAAATTAGTGATTAATACAATTTTTCTCCTTCCCTTTTCTGTTTTTTGTACAAAAATAAAAAAATAACCCCTCGAATACAAGTTGAACATCAAGACGAAAAACAGAAGTGCCCTTCATCCAAAATCCTCTACAGTTTGAATTCCTTAAGTTTGTTGTTTACAGAATGAAATAAGCACTGAAAGTTGCAGAAAATGCTCACCAGGCACAGTAAACTGAATCTAAGTTGGTTGTCGTCGTAATCTGTACCAGCTTTAGGACCATAAATCTGGGATTTAGTTTTCCCCCATACCTTAAGATTTGCAAAATTTCAAAATTCAAACAAAAGATCAAATCAAACTAATCATCAACTAAGTAATTACTATATTGCAGAACTAACCTTCTCAAGAAACATTGGATGATCAACAAAAACACGATCGACTCCACGTTTATAGCAGTGGAAATATCTGACTGTCTCAATTCTATCACCGACTTTGATCTGTAATAAGATCATCATCATGTTAATCAGTTGATCAATCAAATATAAAACACAACTTTGGAAACAAAAAATTAACCTGAACAAGAACACTAGTGTCCCAAGCATCTCTGTACTGATCATAACGTGGAGACACAGTCATCACTCTGTGCCCATATGCCTACACAACAAACGAACTTTTAAGACATAAGTCGATTATTACACACCCAAATTCTTGCATAGCTAAAAGCAACAATTCTTACAGCCATAGCTGGAGGCAATCCTCCAACAACATCACCAAGCCCACCGGTTTTGCTCCACGGACCGCACTCAGCTGAAACGAAAACCACACTCATCCCAAGTCCACAGGTAATATCTCCGGATGCTCTGTCATTCATAGCTTTGACAATGGTTCTTAATTGTTTGGCATTCACTTTCTTGTTTTTCATTTGAAGCACATCATTGTTTATTAGTCTCAACCCATTGTGAGTTACGGGTTGGTTTCTCAAGCCAATCTGAGCCAAATTTGTCTTTGAATCAATTGAAGCTGCTCCTCCATTTATGTGAGACACAAAGTGTGAAGCTGTTACAGTTGCCATCACTGAAACCTCACTCTGATTAACACAAAACGTAAATAAAAGTTAGTGAAAAATACTCAAGAGCACACCCTTTTAATTATGCTCAAGCGTAGAAATTTCAAAAATTGCAATTCATGATTCGTTAAAACGGTGAAAAAAAAAAAGTGAAACAGCTGAAACAGAATGGAAACAGCCTTCTTCATGTCCTACTATGAAACGGTTTTTATATAAACTAATGTTCCAAACTGCTAAATCCGCTGGAACAGGGTGACTGTCGTATTTATGGGACTATCACGGAGGAACAAAATGGAAAAAGCGAGTTCTACACATTTTAATATTGTCTGCACTTTATCATAAAAAAATTCAATACTTTAAACCAAAAACTGCATGGAATAGTTGCGACAGTTCCGCAACATTGCACTGGAATTGGAACGGAGGCTTTCGTTCCGGCACCTACCACCTTCTACAAACCATGATAGTACTACATACATATATATATATACACACACACACATTTCAAACTAATGACTGCTAATAACGCACTCCATTTCCAGTTTGAATCCCATCAAAAGAAATGAAGAAAAACTATATCAAACAAGTACACAAAATCTCAAAAGAAGAAAACTCGAATTCTGTGAATTTATCAGCACATGACATGAATAAAAAAGCATGTAGTTCAATAATTTCCGCAATACATAATAAATTTAGAAAAATGCGTAAAATTATCTTACGCTAAACCAAAGCCCACAAAACTATCACACACATCAATGGCAGTCTTCACTACTCATCACCATAAATAGTAAATACTCAAGAAAAAGCATAAAATTCTGGCCCAAAAAGATAAAAAAATGAAATAAAACAGTCAGGATTTGACTAAGAGCGAAACCCGGGATTCGGATTTTTTTACCAGATCGAAAAGCAAAACCCAGAAGAGAGTTGAGCTTTGAGCGAGTGTTAACGGCTGTGGAGACTGATGAATGATGAAATTGTGTTTCCCAATTTGTAGTAGTGCGTTCAAGTTGGGCACGAGTACGTACGCCGCACACGTGGCGCGAGGAGAGTGGAGGATCTGGGCCCACTAACCTAAGCGCTCAGGACGTGCTTCGCTGCAAATGAATCACATGATGGGGGTGGGGAATGTGGGGTCCGCTCAGGAGGGGGTATCACGGGAATATGCGAGAAATTTGAGGTTATTGATGCGAGAAAATTTGAAGATATTTTTCGAAGAAAACGACGACGTAGTCGTTTGATTTTAGTGAATTTTGATTCACGGCTGGAATTTGTAATTGGATCTTTGATGGGCCCCATTAAAGTAAAAAGTCCAAGGGCTAAATAATAGCGGCAAGTGTTGCTTGATCTTTTTTCTACACTGACAAAGTAACAATTATTGACGGAGGGAAAAATAAAAATAAAAAATTATTGACTCGTATATACTGGACACCGTGGTACACTTTATGTGTGCATAAATTTTTAAGTAGATAAAATTAAAATATTTTTATGTTAATAGTATTATTTTCTTTAATTTGTTAAATATTTTACTTGAATTTATTATATAGAATAACATAATTAACGAATAAATTTAAAAACAATAAAGTTTTGAGAAAAAATTATAATTGGAGAAAAAAAAGATAAAACTAGATATTCGAAAAAGCTAATTAAAAAATTATTTTTACATTATTTTAAAACTACCTTGTAATTATCTTTCAAGAGATGGCTAATTTTGTCACTCATTTAAAAATATATTAAAATAACTAACTAAGAGTCTCATGTTTTATATATAATATAGATAAAGTATATTATTGAAATAATATTATTTAAAAATATTTTATTTCTTTTAAATAAGTAAAATATATAAAAATGCTAAAATTAACAATGACTATTCAAAAATGCTAATTAAAAAATTGTAGAGTATGAGTAGTTAAGGTCAAAGATTATAAAGTAATGGCTACAATCAAAATAGTGAATTGATTGTGGTTATAAAGGATAAAATTAAAAAATCAGAGCTCGCTATCTACAAAAGAGTTTTCTTATATAATAGTATAGATTAACTGGTAACTGTGTATGTGTGTAGTTTACATGCATATAAAATATTATTTGAGTATCTTATATTATTTCAATATATATTTTATCTTTTAAATTAAGGAAATTGAAAATAGGGAAGTAAAAAGGAATGTGATAATTTTTTACAAAAATGCATTGGAGAAAAGATGATGAAAGAGACGTTTTAGGTAACTCATGGTCAAACCATCAAGATGGAATTATCTGCAATGAGCGTATTTATTATTTGAAGTGAAAAATTAGAAAATAAAGATTTGCAATCATAACTTCCATCTTAAACACAAAATAGATAATTTTATAATATTGTTGTATTTAACATAATTAAATTGCTGTTTTTATATTTTTTTCTAATTATAAAAAATACTTAAGTTTATTTGTTTACACAAAATTCAGAGGTATTTTATTCTCACTATTAAAAATTAAAAAAATAATTAAATTATATCGCTAGATCATTTGTATTTTGGTAATATTTACATATTTATAAAGCACATCTATAACATGTCTTTAAAAATAAGTATTTCCACATAAGTTATTTTCTATTCAAATCGAGAAATTGATTTTTTAAAATAACATTATACATTTAAAAAAAAAAAAGAGTTTACGTGTTCTAAGAGAAACAATTATACATCCAATCAAGATATCATATATATATATATATATGTCAGTTATTATAAAAAATCAGATATAATATTTAATAAAGAAAAACTCTTAACACTCCGCTACTACAACATAAAAAAAAAAAAAGACACTTCCGCACATCGCTCGGAAACGAAGCCATGACCTCTGAGACCATAAAAATCCCACTTTATCACTATGACAAGACCTTATATGCAAGTTGAAATTACTACGTGTTCTATTTCAAAAATCATTTTCAACTAGAATTTCATAAATTGAATATAAAAAAACAAATACTAGTTTCACATGGCTTAAAATCAAGGAGTACTAAACATTTGAAGTAATGTAGTATTTGTCCTTGTCCTTCTTATCCTTTACTTCCCAAACAAAGTTAGGTCACTCAATTTCCTTGTCTAGATTTTTTTCATCCACGATTTTTTGAGTTTTGTTTCTTGGGAAGAATGTGGTTGCCAATTGCCATTTGATTTTGCCAATTGATGATGGTCGACTTCAAAACAAGTGGTCCTTAGTGCTTTGTGCTTCACAAATTTCTTGAAATTGGATGAATAAAAATCGATAACCAGTGGTTGTAATAATTGCTATTCTTTTAGCCATGAAAGTTTTATTTAATTTCCACAAGCTATTTTCTTCATAGTTGAGAGCAAAGAGTTTTTAATTACTGGAATTTTTGAGTAAATTAATAGATAAAATATTCAATTATAAAATTTGGGTGGAATTGCCAAAGAGACCTTCTCTCAGGGGTTCAAATGAGTCAAGTTCGCCCATGAACCTTGCGAATCGAGCTTGAATTGACTCAAATTGAGTTCGAACTTTACCTCAAGTAGTTTGTAATTTGGCTCGCGGCTCATAAGCATATATATACTTTAGGTATTTCTTTATTATATTAATTTATATTTTAAATAATTTTTATATTAGTAATCTATATCTACTAATATTAAAATATCTGTATTTTTATTATATTTTTTAAATTAAAATAATTTAATTAATTATAATAATCACCACATTAAAACTTTCAACATTGATTTCGAGCTTGAGTTTATAGTATCGTTTAAAAATTCGAACCCAAACGAGTCAAGTTAAACCTAGCCGAGTTCAAGTTTTCCTCCAATCAAGTCTGAGCTAAGGAAAAAAAAGTCCTATCGAGCTTAAGCTCAAGATTTTTCCCCAAGCTCAGCTTAGCTCGGCTTGATTTGTGGAAAATTTTTCTTTTGATGTTATTGCTCTAATATTTTATTTTTATTAATGTATTGTATACTAATTTGTTGTTGTAATCTTTCCTTTAATTGTTACTGCCCTCATATTGGAGTACTGTTAATGTATTATGTATTAATTTAATGTTGCAATCACTTCTATAAAAAAAAAAAGAGTTTGAGTGGAGCTTATAAATTCATCGAAATATCTTATAAAATTGTTTAGATCTTGAAATATGTATTTCTAGTTTTGTTCCATGTGCTATGCACGGCCAATTTTAAATATTTTGGCATAGTTATTGACCAGGAAAAATCATTAATACACAAGTCTAATATACAGTATTTTGTACTCACATTAAAACTAAAAATAAAACATCTAACAAGAATAAAAAACGAATGCCACATGTGAAAAATCTTTGCTCAAAATGGTGAAAAGACCTGTAAAGTATATCAAAAATCAAAAGCTTGACTCAAGCAAATATTGAGTCCCGCAAATAGGTAATTAAACTAGAATGTACTGCAAACAACCAATAATAAAGATTTACATCACTTAACTATGTTATTTTATAAGTTAATTAGAAAGCTATTTCCCTATATTTACTTTTACATAGTCGACAAAAAAATATAGAGTTAATTACATCTATATCTCTTCCAAAATAGTGATTTACCAATTCCTTTCCTTTTATTTTTGAAATTGTCAAAACTGCCCTTTTGAAAATATATGTTAGAAAACTTAAATTGAAATAATGATTTGACCAGTTTATCCTAAATCTAATTTTTCAAAAAAATAATTGGATAATTCACTTATTAAATGCCATTTTGCACTGATGTTTTAGTAATATTTTCACCCATGAAGAGCGCATATGTAATTTATAAGAGTATTCTCCTAAATAAATACGATAATTGTTATATTTCAAAAATTCAACGGTAATACATCTAATAGGACATGTATATGAGATAATGCTGGTGCAATAATAATTATTTTAATATTTTGCTTGTTATGCGTAGAAAACACATTTGAATTGCTAGTTTTTATGGAGCTACTGCATTACATGAAAATAACATTAAACCGCTAAAACTAGATTAAATACTTTAATGTACTAACAATAATATAAGTTGACATAGTAAATAAATTGATGGTACCAATAAATTTACTGACTTCAGTTAAAAAAATAATAAATAAATAAATAAATAAATAAAGAAAGAAAAAGAAAAGAAAGAAAGAACGAAAAAAAATGACAATAACTTAACCATTAGCCCAATATAGTCACCCCCTCTACAGTTTAAAATCTTAAAAGGGGTAGACTAGAAATATAATTAAATTTTTGATGTCATCTATATCTTTCAGCAATAATCACATACGTATTTTTATTAAGCTTAATATACGTGTAACAAACATGAATGAAATAAAGCATACTTGAGATAACAATCGAACAACCTTCTTCGATTTGCTAACATCGTTTTCTTTTTTCCCCAATGTCTTCAAATACATAACGTGCGATCCATTATTAACCCATCTTATCATATGCATAAAGGACACAAAAAGTCATGTAAAATAAATTATTATATTTTTTGTATCAGACGACTATCTTTTCGATCCAACGATTATATAGCAACAATAATGTCCTAACTTAAAGTGATCTATATATCACTGTATGATGTATGAGTAACTGTGATTGTAAATCTCCATCACTCTCATGATAAGCCCAATGATAAGATGTTTGTTGAAATTTAGATATGATTTTTCAAGTGATTTCAAATCAAATCTGTGATCCTTTCACTTCAACAGGTGAATAGAAAATGAAAAGAAGAAAAACTGTCGATAAAAGCAACATATTTTTGCTTAGTGCCATAGGAAGTTCCCACAACTAGACATATATAAACTTGATCAAACACATACATAGGGGAGACTATCGAGCCAAAATTTGTTACTCAGTTAATTTAATTCAGTCCTCCCCAGATAATTATCCCTAAGTTCTCTTACCCAGGATATCAGTTATAATGAGTTTTTGTTAACGGGGGCAGAAAAATGAGAATATATCTCTAGATGTTCCAACATCAACATTTTAATTTCCATCCTCCTGTTTTTTACCCAAATTCCCAAGTAGCTATAACAGAAGTTTGCAATATAGGTTTTCAATTCCACAATCAACATAAAAGAAAGGCCAAAAATTGCAGTAGAACAATGGCAGTGTTTGGCATTTGCTTCTGCTTCCGAAAGAAGTAACCTTCATTTTAAACAAAGTTAAAAAGTTAATAGTAAAAGTGATTAACAATAGTTCAAAGTGCTAAGAACTATGAGACAAAAATATTAAAAAGCCAACAGTGGGTGTTTGCCAGACAAAAGAAAAAAAAAGGTTTACCACATTTTATAAAACCCATCTGACGGAAACGCAAAAGCAAAATCCAAAAAACCACCTTGCATTGAATTCTGATTTATTTTAGCTTAAAATAACTCTAGCAAAAACAAAAGTTGATTTACCAAACACTCTCAAGCACTTTCCAGTAGTTAGAAGCTAAGATTTATTGCCAAAAGCAATACCAGACACCCACTATACCAAAGGGAAATTCAAATTATTCTTAAAATGGAAGCAATGTCACCAATTATTCAAGTGTAACTATTAAACTTGCTGATAGTTATTACAAAACCATAATAAATAAGATGCAAAATACATCAGTTGCTCTTTGCCGGCTCCAAACAATGCTCCAAGCTCAAAGACAATATATCCAGGATTGTACAGCAAGTGCACTTAACTTATTCCTCTATTGTGTAGAGCAAGCTACAGTTAAGAGTCATTCTGTAATCATTCTCAAGAGGCTAACGACTTCTCCTATCTTTGGATCAAGAGGAAAACGAGAAGGAAAAGGCAAGGTGCAAAAGTTAACTCAAGAAGTTTCATCAAATGAGACAAGTGGGGGAAAAATAAAAGAAAAAGGAAGGAAAGAAAGAAAAAAATCCTTAGCTTTTTCCTTATTGAAATCCAAGATCCAAAGTTAGGGTCCATGTCCTGAAATAATCGGGACCATCGATGCCGTGGAATTCACATAAACCCACTGCATGCCATGAACTAACTCTTGTGATTGTCCTTCTACTACCAAAATTCACATCGTTTCAATGTATTTTTCTTGCCTGGGATGATCCAAGAGATATTGACAATATGTTAAACCAAAAGATTTCAAGTGTTTCTCTAGGGGATCATAAAATCTTAACTAAGACTGCAAAAGCAAATACCAACAGCCCTTCATCAAATGCTTGGAGAACTATTAGTCACAACAAAATTTAATCCAAATAACAAATTCTCACCTACAGCAAATATCAACAGCCCTTTGTCAAGTGCCCTCTTTTACAACTACAGAATATGATCTTTATCACCATAAAAGTACAACGTCTCTGACCTTTGACCTTTTGTAACTCTCAACCCTTTATCAAAAAAAGAGTCTTGATTTCATTCAATCCAAGTAACAAATTCTCACCTATACACAGAAGTTCTAAACTTATCACCTACAACATTGAAGTATGAACGTAAGATCTGTCCTTTTCCTTCTGATTATAAGGGAAATCAAGAAATCACAGGTATCAAATCTATTAAAAAGAAAAAGAAGGGAGAAATCAAATGCATAAGAAACACGATTCAATGTACATGACTCAAAGATACACTTAAATAAAACCCACGGGGATACCTTGGAAAACTATCCATGAGTAGAAAGACTGTGAAACCCTACCCACTAAAAGAAAAACAATATTCTGTGAACATTACTCGGTTGAGGCCTGAATTTAAAGCAACCAGCTAAAATTCTACCCCCATTCGAAAAAATCACTCCAAATTACAGTAAGTCCACTCAAATCAATCACATTGCACACAAATTACTCCATTCCTCGATCAGAGTTAACAGATAACATTCAATTGGTCACCTGTGAGCCGTGACCAAAGTCTCTATGAACCTCAGTCCATCAAATCTCGGTGCATATTTCTCCTTCCCAGCCGTAGCTCCCAGAGAATTCACAGTTTTCCCCTTCAAACAACAAGAAAACAACAACTGATGTCAATACCATTGAATAACAATTAACCCCAAAATCCATCAGAAGATTTACATTTTCTCGCTAAATCTAACAAAACTTAACGTTTCTTGTCACAAAAACACCTGAAACTTAGCGGATCAAGGAACAAAAAATACCT
>JACFYI010001866.1:361014-379700 GCA_014898755.1 Handroanthus guayacan
ATATATATATATATATCATGTATAAATGGTGGTGTATTGTTTAATGACATAATCACATCAAGTTCGCCCATCTATTCCTCCATCAGTTCATACTGCTTTTCCTCATGAGGATTTATTTATTTATTTATTTTCAGTGAATATATGGTCAATATATCAATCATCTGATTGTCCTTAAAATATGTAAATTGTGTCACTTTTCACCAACTGTGGCATTAAGTTCATTAATACTCCCCCCCTCGCTCTCATGATTTGCAGGAACAGCAAAAAATAATAGAACGGTTGGAACGAAATGGGATCATCCTTTGTTATTTAATCCAGTATAGAACGATTTTTGTGTAAACTAACATATATCAAACCGATGAATCATCTAGAATCGTCTGACAATTCGATTTATCAAACTCGTGACGGAATGGAACATAACAGATCGTAACAATGATTTTTTACTTTTTTTAATATCTTTTATAGTTTTTCTTAAAAAATAAAAAATTCGATATAATGTGGAACAGCCACAACTATTTTGTAAAATTGCAGTGAAATCAAAATGATGATCTCCCTTTCGACACCCACGATTGTTCCTGCAAATCATATTCCATTTTCATTTGCCTGCATACCAAATTTTATAGTAGATGAGTTTTTAATTTGACCAACTTATTTTCACACATTATTGATTTTTTTTTATATTTTATTTCCTTTTTATGCTTTTTGAGAATTCTTAAATATATATACATATATACATCTTTTAATAAAGTGTGAAGCTTTATTTAGTATGGATTCATATGTGTTCTCTAAAATATCCTTAATCTTAACTTACTTTAATAATTACCCATAACTCATTTATTTTTTCTTTAAATAAATTATGTATGTAATTATAAGAGATGTATTAATTATATTTAAAATATTAAATACACACAGTGTAAATAATATCTTACCATATAAAATATATACATATATATATTTTGAATTCTATGCACATGCATCGAGTATGCATTTGAAGCTAGCTTGTGTGTATAAAATAATTGCTCTCGATTTTTTAGCACCAAAAATGAAATTAATTAAAGGCTACTAAAGTTTAGTAATTCTTTTTCTTTTTTCTTTTTCCAAGCATATCAATCAACTTTTGGAGTCTTTTCCTAGAAAAATTTTCTATCATTCAAAGACAAAAAGGTGTGGGCCCATGTTTTTCCCATATATGTAGTGGGGAGGAATTATTAGGTTTCTACAAGAGGAACAATTCTTTAATTAATCTCGTGATCTATGGTCCTCTTTTATTTTGGCAATATATTTGAGAAGACTAAGATGGGGGAAACAAAGGTCTTCACAAGAAGAAATGATGGTTGGAAATGCGAAAGAGATAAAGGTTTCCACCCAAAAAAAAAAAATTAAATAAATAAATAAAGAAGAACAAAAAGAAAAAGAAAAAGAAAAATGCATCCGCTAGCTACAAAAAAGAATTGTCGGTAATTAATAGTGAAATTAGGCTGCAAATGAAGCTATTAATTTTTCGTAGCAAATAGAACTTTCTTTAATAGATTAGCTAAAATCAATTTTGTAGCTAAAGTTAGATATAAGAATATTCACTTTGAACTTTGAATTTGGATACGAAATTAGCCATGGCAAAATTCAAAACTGATACTTTCATAGCTAACCCTGGCTACAAAAATGACCATAGCTAATAATTTCATTATTTTAAAAATTTACATTTGCTACCGAAAATAATTTCTTAGCCGTTTTTCTATAACAAATATCTAGTGTTTTGGCAGTGTCACTGAAATCATAAAGGGGAAAAAAGAAAAGAAAAAAATAAAAATAAAAAAGAGTGGTTGCCATTATTATTTGCATTCTTTCATCCACTAAAAAGAAAGTGACAAAAAACTGAGTCATAATGTGAGAATTATGAGTGATAATAAGTGTAGTAAGTAATAATTACTTTTAATTGTCACTAATGATATTTTTCAAGTGAAAATGACTTGATTTGTCTCAATATACTCCAATTTTGAAAACAAGTGGCAACAAAATTTTTTCTAATATAACTATGCATGTATGTCAATAATAACAATTTAAATACAATTTTTTTAGGTTTGCTGAAATTATTTATAATATTGTGATAAAATGAATATTTTTATTATTTAATATATATATAATTGATGACAAATTTCATGTTCTTATTCAATTATTATCAATATTTTTTCGTAGTAAATAGGAGGATTTTGCATTGAAAATTACTTAAGCAAACACCTTGCTAAGATCATGTTTATCCATCTTCAGTGATTATATAAGGTACGCAAAAATTAAATTACATGTCCATATTATTTAATCCTTCTAAATTGATCATATTATAAAATACAGCAAATAGTAAAATTTACCTGGAGTTTTTCTTTTATATTTTCTTTAATTAAAATAGTGAACCATTAATTACACACAATAGTTGTGCCATTACTTCATTTTATACTAATACATACATATATATATATATATATTTGTATATCGAATGTTACAACAAAAACCATGTATTATCTAAAGATTTATACAAGACTTGTTTCATATTAACAGAGTCAAGAGTGTTAAAACAATTTATAAATTTCTCTCTTAAATCAGATTTCAAGGGCAAGATATCTCACCATGATATTAACCGAATAATTTACAAGATTTTTTTTCTTCGAAATTTTTCCAAGGGATTGTCACCAATCTTAATTAATACTCGAGGGACTCGAACCTACTACAGTTTTAGGAGTAGAATGTGACGCAAAACATATTCATTCAAGCTAAGTCAATCCTGTTAGGGTTGCATGCCAACACTTATTGAGCCGACGAATTAATGTACTGAACTTACCTATGTGACGGATAAACTTGAACACCATCACTGTTTCGATTTAAAGATATAGCGTTAAATTCTTAGACCAAACTGGTAAGATCATAATTGGACCAAACTTCGAGGCAAATTTTCAAATTTTGGAGTGGCTTAGGTCAGATCATGTTGAAATTTGGGGAAATGAGGGGTCAAAAAGTTGCTCCAAGAAATCCTCTTTTCAACGTAAACAGGTCAATTGCTCATAATAAATTAATGATGTAGTGTTCGGATCTTTCTTTTTTTTTTTTTTATAGGTAAATGATAAAAGATATATTAATCAATCGAGTGATAAAAGTTTAATTGACTTTTATTTCCCATCACAAAAATAATCAATAGAAATTTTGTGAAAAGAGACAATACCATCCCAATTAGACAAGTAAGCTCAACTTGCTGCAATAATTTCACCTAACTGAGTCAACAAACAAAGTACGAGAAATTTAAAGTAAATAAGCAATAATTTTTCTCTGAATTTCCCCAGTGAAGGGCATTGTAGGAATATTTCACTCATATCAACTACAAATTGCAAGGACCTCGATAATATAAATCCTATAAATAATTTTATATATATATCACATATTTTTTTTTCAACCCTTTCTATAAAATAAAAACTAACATATAAAGAAGTTCTAATATTGAGATGTAATTCCCAAACGACCTAATTAAGATCAAATATCTACTCAATGATCTGCTAACACTTATTTTTTTAAATATATACTTGATGGAGCACATGTACGTCCCAAATTAATTTAACTTAATTTTAAATTATTTGTCAAGTAGTGTCACCTTGTAAATACAACATTTACAAGTATATATGATATATTAGTACGTAAAAGGGAAAATAACAATTTTCGTTCTTTAATTATATTATATTTTACTTTTGGTTCTTTATGTATTAAATTAAAAATTTTAGTCATGTAACTTAAATCAATTTTCATTGTTTATCTTTTCTCTGTCGGTGGTGAGCTTTTTGCTACCAAAATCCGACGTGGCTCGCCGGAAGTGTACCTTTATGCTGATGTGGGTGAGCCATGTTATATTTTGGAGCCAAAAAATTCATCGCTAGCAAGAAAAAAGACAAAAAATGAAAATTAGTTTAAGCTATAAGACTAAAATTATTAATTTTTTAATACACATAGGATCGAAAGTGAAAAATGGTATAATTAAAGGACGAAAATTATTATTTTTCCTTAGTAAAAATTATTTACTGATCAGGAGTTATAACTTTTTTTTCCCCACGCACAAATACAATAACATGAATATTCAATAAAGTGACCAAATTAAAATTTTAACTTATTAAACTTTCAAATTTAATGAATCTGGCCAAAGCATGCAATTATTGTGCGCCTATTCTCCATGCTTTATTTGATCAAAGCAAATGTAGCTAGTGGTCTATTCATATTTCATAAACATATGTATATAAATATTATATGGCTAAAGCTATGTGATAAAATATTTATCAGCTTTAGATAAGGAAATATTAAATATCTAAATTAATATCATGCTCAATGCATTTATACATATTTTATTAATTTTTTTGTCACATACGATGACGTGTACTATAATGCTTCTTTCTTTCTTTCTTTTTTTTTTTTTTTTTTTTTTGATAAATGGATATTAAAAAACAATTAATTATGTCCAATTCAGCATCGTCAACACCTTAAATTTAAAATTGAAGAATTATATATGGTTATCTACGTATATTTTTTTCCCACTAGAGCATGATCTAATTAAATAAGATTATTTGTTCGCACTATTCTAATTGAGCTTTAGTTCATATATATATTGCATGACACGACAATACGAATACGATTGAGACACATCAATATTAAGAGGGTGTTTGGCTAAGCTTATTTAAAACATCTTATAAGCTTCTACATCTTATGAGATGTTTTTGGAGCTTATAAAATGTTAAATCTTATTTTAAAAATAAGATGTTAAAGTGTTTGGATAAAATAAGATATTTTAGCTTATATTGTAATTAAAATAATTAAAAATAAAGGTGAATATTAAGATCTTAAAAATAAGTTAGGGGCACCTTACTTTTCTAAAAAGAGCTTATAAACTTCTAATATGTTATTTTGGGAGCTAATAAGATCTTTTTTAAAAAAATTTACCAAATATATTTTAACATCTTATGAGCTTTTAAACATCTTATAAGATGTTTTTTAAAGCTTATAAGCTCACCCAAACACCCTCTGAATCTTAGAATTCCAGAACACTAATGCCAAAACAAGTATCAAACATACATATATATATGTTTGTGTATATATATATTTACATAATTACTCATTCATTGAATCAAAGTATATATGTGTTATATGATTTTTATTAAATTATACAACACCGTAAATTTTGTTAAATTCAATATTATATATTAAAAAATGGTACAAGAAAACAATTAACAAATATCCAGAATAAAAATGAAATAGTTTATCGGTATCATTTTGTGAATTCCTAAATATACATACATCTTAGATTCATATAAATTATACAATAAAAATTGTTTAATCATCTAGATTTGTTAAGAGATGTAATATTTGTTTCATTTGTAATTTTGTTATTATTCATTAGCTCTTAATTTTATAAAATTCAAAATAACTTGTTTTGATAAATTCCTTAAAGTGATCTTAATTTTATATTAATCCACATTGTGATATTACCAAAGGTCCTTGGATTAGTTGAAAAGTTGAAAAAGTTTAGGAACCTTTTCTATACGAAACCTAAAGTGGAACACTTTTGATTAATTATTTCTTTAGGAAAGGAAGATTCTTTGCACCAAAAAAAAAAAGGAAAAAAAATCGAGCCAAACATTGGGGCTATGTTTGGATCAAAACGTTCTGATATTTATCAAATGGATTAAGGATAATTACCTCTACACCCCAAGCATAATTATCAAATATTTCCTAAGATTTGGGTACTTATTACGCTCCGACCACATCCATAATTACAAGTACACTTCTTGAAGTTCTGCATGATTGCAATTGCACCTTCTTGTAAAGAGAGTCTACTTGTAATGTTGTAGGACTTTTTGGAGTGTAGTTGTAATTATCGAACTTTAAGGAGTATTCTGATAATTATGTAAAACTTAAGGGGGTCTTGAGATAATTATCCCAATGGTTTATGTGGTGGCGCAATGTTATTCGAAACATTTAGATCGAATAGGAATGTCAATGAGTTGGATTTGAATCGAATCAGGGAAATTTGAACCCCACTCCAATTATTAATGTTTGTTTCTTATTGAATCAAAATTCTATGACTTGAATCCATTGATATGATTGATAGAGTGGATGATTTTTCGGTCCAAATTGCATATCAATCCAACCCTATAACATGTTTGCTTGCATAGATGAAAATATCTTAAACATTATCCAATTTATTGTTTGATTGGTTGAATTACTTTTTTTTTATAATTGATAAAATATCATAATTAACCTTCACAATTTTTTATAATTTTCCTGAAGATAAGCACTGAAAATATTCATAATAATGTTTTTCCCAACTATAAAAATCACTGTAAGATTGCAATTATTAAAACAAGTACTTGAAAAGCTAGAAAGCATCTAGTAGGAGACGAAGAAATCAACAAAATCCTGAAAAAGCCTTGTGAAGACGAAAAAACTCCCAAGATGGAAAGTTATGGAACTTCACGATAGTCTGATATGGGACTTCTCGCAGGAGAGGTTTGATTTAATAAAATCTGACTTTAATTTTATTTTGATATTTTATGGGCAAATTTGTCTTTTCTCTCCTTGATCCTGAAGACCTGATCCAACCATAACATATGATCTATAATCCAGAAACAAGTTAAGAACCGAATCTCATATTAATCATAAGCATTTAATATGTCAACCAAGCACCTGATTAGCATATTGCAACCAAACAAGCTCATAGTATTTTTCGTTGAATTAATTATTTAATATATATATAATATTAATAGAACTTTTAAATAGAGTATAATATATGTGATGGTGTAATTAATACTTGATAGTGTACAATTTATACTTCGAGTAATTTTACTTATTAAAATAGTGTTTATATTCATTGAATACAACTATTATTTATTTTTATTCGGGTCGAATTTTTATTAAATTTGGAATTGATATATTGTTATTAAATTTGGAATTGATATTAATAGACCTAGATCCGATGAGATCCGAAGCACTTGATATGTGCACAAAATTGAAGCCAGCTCATATTCCACAGATAAGTCAAGTTGTAAGCTGTAACTGACCCTTCTTTCCAGACAAGTGTCAACTAACCACAGATGGCGCATTACATTTTCGGTAGTTCTGAAAATGCTGCAAATTTCAATAAACTTACCCCTTATTCACATGCTCTTAAAGAAGCAACCTTAAAGTTTACAACTCAAGGAAAATAGCATCGTCTATTAACGAAATGTTTGTAATATCTCTGTCGTTACCTCACGATGTTTCTCACATCTCTGGCTTTACCTTCACATCTCCATTCGGTAACATGGTTTGCGATTGTGCAAGACGTCTCGTCTCCTGCATAATGGACAAATGGTTCAGAACTTATCGTATCAAACTCAATTGCGTCCTATCACACATGCACACAAAGTCGATCAAGCCATGCTCCATTAGGTTGGAGAAAGTGTTCTTTGTTGAAACATAAAACTAATTCAGAAAATTAATTATCCATGAGGTCTTCAGTATTGCAATGTCTTTGTTTACTTATTTCATCTCAACAATGATATGACAGATGAATTAAAGTAATACATCCCATCAAAAACTTGAGAAGTTAAGGCACAGATGAAGCAACACAACGTCATTGTTAGTAATTTGTAAGAAAAGAGATAAGCTTTTCTAGATATAACTCACAGCTGCGGATGCTGCACGTATTTCCCTGTAAGCTTCGACTTCATCAGGAAATGTCTCCTCAAGTTCCTCAAGCAGATGCCTCCGCAAGCTCTGCATCAGACAGAAGACATAAAAATTAGTCAGTTTTAGATGTAAAACAGCACGTTGCTTAGAACTTCCATGCAAAGAGGATAAAATGTTGGCGACGAGGAAAGATAAAACATAGGAAACTAAATTGCAACCATAAGACTGTAAAAGATGCAAAAGAGAATTATAGAAAGAGTGTAGAAATTATTTCATCATTTGCAAGCTGTCTTCCAAGAATATCACTGTGTCTCCATGTGGCAAATTCTGGTACAACTATAAAAGGAAAATCCTACTCATGATACATCAGAACAAAGCACGACACCATGTGACTGGCTTCATTTATGCATGGTATAAACAAAGTATCCCAAGTCCAGATACTACTTACACATGGATGCTAAAAGAATGTGAAGTGAGAATTAGTGTCCCTTGGCATCAAATCTGAATAATGAAATGTTGAAAATATTTCACAGGAAGAATGAACAGAAACGAAGGAAATAGATCAAGGCAATGAGCCATTTCAAGATATACGTGCAGATGGACGCTGAAACTATATCGCAACCAGGAATCCCTGTTCTTCTTGCAGAAAAAAGATATCAATACACGTATATGAATTATTCAGATAAAGCAAGCTTTTACCAGAACGTGGGAAAAGTTATGCAAAGTACATCTGTTAACGAAACGTAAACTATTCAAAGTGAAAAAGAAAAGGTCTTAATATATAAAGAAATCGCAAATGCATTCGAAAGGAAAATACCAACCTTGAAGGTGTCCGTTTTTCCTTTAGTGATCTGATTCTTGGCAATGCAACCATTCAACATCTCCCGTGTGAACTCATCAGGATTCTTCCCATCATCAATCAAACTATATCCCAATTCATATATTCATAATTAGAATCCACAAAATGCATTTTCACATTATTCTTAGCTAAATTATGTTCAAGAAAAACTTCCTTGAACAAAAAACTTACTTAAGAACCTCCATGGGCACCTGAATTTTAGTCTTCTCTGCTAATCTTGCCATATTATCCAGTTCCTGTACCAAATTATTCCTTTATCCCAACAAAGAAGAGCTAGTCAAAGTAAAATCAATAGTAAAACAGAGAAGAAATCCTAATCCATAAAAAGAATAATTAAATTTGAACGAGAAGTACTTCTAAATCTAATTCAATGCATCAATTCCCAAATTCCAAAACAGCATGTCAGAAATCAATCAAATAGATATAAACCCTAAACACAAAATAAAAAGAAAGCATAACAGGGTGCAAATGTTAGACCCAAAATTAATTACATGCGTTGGAGGAGGGGGAGTTGGGAGGCGACGTTGTAGGAGGAGACGGTCAGGTAGAGCTGGTGCAGGATGCCCAGTGTTTTCTGGATTGAATTCATAACTTGAGTCAAATTTTGTTTAGGATCGTCAATTGGAGTTGCGGCGGTGGCGGCCGAGGAATCCACCGGCGATCCATCGGTTGACTGAGACATCATGAAGCTGTTGCCGCCGCCGGCGGCGCTTGCCCCAGCTGCCGCTGCAGACGCCTGTGATGAGTCCATATTTGTCGAATTGCTTTGGTCCGAAGACTCTACATGACGCCTATAAATAACCAAAAATTATTTATTTGTTTATTTTTAATTTTATATATTGTAATAATGAAAGAAATTTAGTTAAAACCAAAAGGAAAGAAGAAAATACTTTCAAGGAAAATATTATTTTATAAATAGATTTTTTTTTTAACTAAGAAAATAATTTTAAATACCAAAACAATGTTATAACGTACAAATCTATTATAAGATCATGTTTTCTCATTTAAAAACTTATCACCATAGAACATCTTTTTCGATATTTATTATTTGAGTTTGTTGAAAATTGGTCTTCTTTGACCGAATAATCAATTGAGCTCATGCATTAATTTCTGAAAAAAATTATGATTTTCGCAATCTATATCGTGGATAGATGTCGACAATGTGTTTAATTGGTAGAAACCAATTTCGGATGAATAAAAAATTAATATCAAAATGAGCTACTTGAAAATTGACTAAAGAGAACAAGCTCAACATTTTAGGAAAGAAAAAAAGCATTTATCCTATATTGAGTTTTCAATAAAATGTGGCTCAGATAAATGATTCAAATGAGAAGTAAAGGGTTGGGTCTCTTGGGGGTACCACATAAAGATATTCGACTACCCAACCCAGCCCATTTACAAAATGTAAGCGGCCGATTAAAACTAGCTAAGAGATAGATTGATGTGGGGCCCAAAATTTTGGGAGCACCATTCTAGTTTATGGAGAAAGACAAAAAAAGTTCCATGGGGTCGACTTTAAGAGGTGGCAGCAAAAGATGCTGTTTTACCTCACGACCTTGAGGCCTATGAAAAAGAGGATGCCCCAGTTGTGCCTAAAAGGGAGACTGATTCCTTGAAATGAGTAGCTTTCGATGCCTAGAACCACAATGATTTCTTGTGCCAGAATTACATCCTGAACTGATTGGACAATTGTTAGTTCAGATATTGATTTTAGTCAAGTTCAATAAAAATATGTGATCAGTTCAACAATGGTTGGTCGAGACAAGAGTCGAACTCTTTGTCTTTAAAATGACTTAGCCCCGCCAAAGTGCTTATGATTCACTGGCTATTGTCTCCCAAGATACAACGACTATGTTAGGCGGTAGCAGTACTTCATATCACTTGACCTGTTGAACTAAAGAGCGCACTGGAACTCTCTCTTTGAGAACTCAAAATATTTGAGGTTTGTTGCATGCTATGGTGAACAAATGCAAAATGAAGTGAATATGAGTACTATTTATAGAGGTTTTAAGGGGTAGTTAAGAGAACATTGCAATGATGATCATCAATTATTACAACCACTAATTACACCCTTTCAATCGCCATAGTAGCTGAAAGGACATGTCATGGGAGCTAGAAAGACAGAATCTAGAGAGTCTTAAGCTGGAGCAACACTGCTTCAAAGTTCTAGAAGGTTCTGGATCGTTCCAGTGGAAGAAATTGTAGGAAATACACTCTATCCAATTGGCTCAATGAGCCACGTCCAAGTTCGGTCCAAAAATATAATTATGGACGTAAGACCCAAACCAAACCAAAACGAGGCCCAGGCTTAGGCCCAACCGAGCTAGCTAGACAGGCGGGCGGTAGGTGCGCGCTCTTGTGTTTTAGATCGAACGCATTATTAGTATATAAATTCTCTCATCTCCAAAATTTTGTGGTATCCCTAAGAGGCCCAACCCTTTACTTCTCGCTTAAGCCATTTATTTTAGTTCATATTTCACTCAAAATCCAATGTGGGATAAATGCTCTTTTCCTTCCCAAACTCTTGAGCTTTTATCTTTTAGTCAACTCTTAAGTAGCTCACTATGACATTAATTTTTCATTCCTCGAAATTGGTTTCTATCAATCAAATACACTGTTGACATTTACCCGCGACGTACATTACGACAATTACAAATTTCATTAAAAATTAACGCTTGAGCTCACTTAATTATTCAGTCAAAAAAGATTAATTTCCAACAGAAATTGATTTATTTATAACCGAATTTGTAATAATAAAATTTTGGATGAAATAATGGAAATCAAATAAAATCAGATGAAGATTTTGATTTATTCTAGTTATAAATAGATATATTTGTGAAGATGCGAATTATCTGCACGTAAACATAAAAACCTTTTGAAAGTTTGACTGCTCCTTGGCATTGAGCTTGGCCTTTTCCCGTACAATTTAGGTGGACTGCGAAGAAAGTCTCCTTCCTGGGGGTATGCTTCTTTATCGTTCGACCGTCGAGCGAGCCTCATAGAATCGACTCTATCCTCTAACCCCCGTCTTCTCAGACCTCTCACTTCAATTTAAATGTGCTGGATCGTGACATCGATAGGGAGGCTTTGCCAAGCATCACAGTATTAGGGCCAAGGCCAAACAGCTTCTTCTCAACACGGCAGGGGGCAAGCCATCAGCGAGATACCACTCTTAAGACTGGCAAAAAATCACTCATACTCGTAGGTATCTATGGATAACACCAAAAAATACACATAGCCTTTATATCTTATAGCCAATAAAATATGAGTAATTTTATGTATCATCTAATTACCTATGACTTTCTTATCCGACATGCGAGTAACCCATTGGTAGCCATATAAAAATATTTTTATTAATTTATTTTAAATATTACTTTTATTTTAATTTTCCTAATCAATATAATATTTGAAATGTGTAATCTCTTGTATTATATTTTTTTAGTTAATATTTTGAATCTTATTATGTAAATTAAATAGTCCACATAATTTAAATATAAACAAAATGAAAAAACGTGTTACTTGTACTCATGGGTAATGGGTCTCAATCTCTTACTCAATAAAATACGGATAATTTTATTTGCGAGTAAATTTATCCAACCCATTATTAATTGCTCTAGGATTACTCATGAATTTCCAGTTGCCAGGGTCCACTCTGAAAGAGTTGGAATTTTAACCTTGAGATCTTAATACTCTTCACTTGGGAGATATTGAACTCGAACTTCTTTTATACGTCAAAATTACATTTGACAATTTTTTTTTTTTAATTTTTCTCTCAAAAAAAACATATTTTATTTTAAAAATGTGTTACGTCGATTTATTGACTTAATCATTTCTTGAAAACGAATATAAGTGTAGCCGTTAATTTATTATTATCAATTTTTGTTTCTTTTTTATTTAAAGAATATATAAATGAGCTAATTGACAATTCTATGTACTCTTTCCTAAAGAATAAGTACATATCTTAAAGGAGAAAAAAAAAAAAAGGAATAACCAATTCTTTTAAAGAGTGACCAAGTCTTCTAAGGGGAAAAAAAAGAAAAAAGAATAACTAATTCTTTTGAAGAAGAATTTAACTACTCATTGCTAGGGCTGCCAATGGATATTCGAAAATTCGATTACTGTTTATATTCGTATTTGTTTATACTGGATATTATTCGTATTCATTTAAAATAGATAATATCCATATTCGATTAGGAGATATCCTATTGTAAACGGATACGAATATGGTGATCACGTATTCGATCCGTTTAATATCCACTTTGAATACATATTCGTTTGATATATTCGTTTATATATTTGATTATATCCGTTATTCATATGAAATAAATAATATTTAAAATGTTACTATATATAAGATGTTCTATGAATAAATTCATGTATTTTATATATATTAAATAATATTTTAAAAAAATTATACATATTAAATTATTGTACATAATATATTTTAATATTTTCTAATGTATTTTAAATATTATACATAATTAGATTATAGACTTTTAGTTTTTCCATCTTGCAATTTGTGTTTGTTTGGTTTTGCCAAATTGATTAAATCAATCGGATATGAATATCCAAAAAAATATATATTTAAATAATGGTATTAAAAATAATATTTGGATATAGATCTAGACACGATTTGAATAATTACAATCGAGTACAAATAATAAAAAAAGCATAAAATTATAAACGGATGCAGATATATCCAAATCATTTAGTATCCGCCGGATACAGATACGGATATTATCTTTTAATATCCACCAGAAAATGGATACGAATATCCGTATCCGATAAATTAATCTAATACGAATAAGAAAACAGTATATCCGATATGTTTAATATCTGTTTACATCCCTACTCATTGCAATTGTTGGTTATTAATAAATATATCTGAAAAATAGAGAAATACAAGGAAACTAAAAAGTTGAACCTTAAACTAAGTAATCATTTCAACATGTCCAAGAAAAAGACAAACAACAAACACTGACTCATCCAACAAAATGCTAAATAAAATAAAATACTAAACAAAACATCATCACAAACATTTGAAAAACACATTCAATGTCATTGTCATGGACATACCAAACCACCACATTAACAATAGATCCTACGATTCCTTCATCACAAGAACTGATAACACCAATTCATACCTTCAGTGACAAATTGGGCTCTTGCATTCGAGCCAACGCTTTCTCAAACTGACTCCATTTCTGCTCCAAGGTCCCATTGTACCCAATCGACATTCTTATCAACCCTGGTGAAATCCCGGCCAATGCTTTCTCGTCCTCGTTCAACTCACTACTTGTACTACTACCCGAGCACGACATCAACGTCTCATAGTAGCCTAAGCTAACGGCCATGAACCCAAATTGAGTACAATTCTGCAAAAGAGTCATTAGTTTATTCGCCTTCTCCTCCGTCTCCATATCGACACCAAGAATTCCACCATAACCATAGTCGCTATTTGCGATGGACTTGAGAACTGCCTGGTATGGATGATCGTCCAAGCCGGGATAGATCACCTTTAGGCCCAATTTTTTCATCCTTGTAGCGAACACCAAGGCCCGGTTGCAATGCTCCTTCATCCTCAGGCCCAAGTGAGGAAGCCTCTCTGATAGTTCGAAGGCTACTTTCGGGTTCATTGTTGGGCCCAGTAGCATGAGTGTTCCATGATGAAGGTCCATCATGGAGTTCACTAGTTTTGCTGGGCCACAAATAGCACCTACCCATGCAATTACACTTGAATAATTTAAAACAATAAATGGATCAGGTGTCGAGAGTTTTTTTTGTAAGAGTTTTTGTTTTTCAAAAAAGTGATTAATTTAAAAAATTGTTCAAAAGAATGGCTAGAAGTAGAAATGGTAGATGTTTAAAAATTGATTAGAAAAATAGTAACAAAGTAACAAGAGTATCTGGCTATCTGGTAACCATGCATATAGGGGTATAATTGTCAATTTCACAGCAAAAGCAAATAAGCAATCCAATATATAACATTACTTATAAGTTCGGAGGATAGAACTAATTGACTAATATTTCAAAATTTATTTTTATTCATTAGAACCCTACAAAATGATATTCAAAACTCACTTTCGCAATATAAAATAAATTTTATAATTGAGTACTGACTCTCTCTCTCTCTCTCCCCATCCCCCACATGAAAGGAAGTAGATAGTAATTTCAACTTCCTATTTGTTTCCCACTAAAAGTAAAAAAGTCCTTAAAATCATTGAATAATCCACTAGGTGGTGAACATGTGAATCTAGGTGAATCAAGGTGTTATGGATGTATATATTTTGGTTCTTTCCAAGAAACAAAAGAAAAGATAAAAAATAAAAAAATAAAATTGTATGGATAAATTTAGTGGTATATTCTTTGTCTCATAGAGGCATCACTTTCCAGGCAAGACGAAGACAGCCCATCAGCCTATCACATGAACTGATAATTTATTAGCATTTGTATCAACATCAAATTTTGGACCTATTTAATTGATTATCAATTTTTTTTTTAAAGTATTAATTATGTCGATCTCATCATAATTCTGAAAAATATATTTTAAATCAAAGTTATAAAAACATGAATTTTTGTATACATATATTTCTTAACCACTACTTTTTTGAAATATTATTATAAAAATATATACATTTTTATTTTTTTTGAACCCTATAAGTGTTGAACTGAATAAAAATATTTTAAAATATAGTATGTACGCCAAATGCTGCAACTTATCACATTATAAGAATAAAATCCCTAACAGGGCTAACATGTGACCATAACTTTTGACACTTTAATGTGAAAATCACATGCAATTGAAAGGATAACAATTATAATATGTATATATTTTAATAAAAAGTGTAGATTAAGAATTTGTAAATATAGAATATACTTGATAATAAAATTTCATATCCAAGAGAAGAATGAGGCAAGAAAGATGATTTCATATCACGCTGTCAATATTTACGTATCGAAATTATTCATACTTATAGTATCATTATATTACATTAAATAAAAATATAAAGTGAATATTAAACATTATACAAGTTGGATATGATTTTGCGATACTTATATATTTTATTTTTTATTCTACTAATTATTTTAATTAATATTAGAATTTCAAATAATACTAGAAAGTAAAAATTCAACAAAACATTATCAAAAGTTTTGATGTTCAATAAAGACATTTAAAAAGTAATAAACTCACAATTAATACGCAACTAAAAAAATAACAAATAAAAGTGGAAAATAATAGGGGAAAATCGAAAATAGAAGGACTTTGTTCTTCGAGTACTTTCTTGTTCATCTATTTGGCGTTGGATTGATCAATTTATTTATTTATTTATTTATTTAGACTCCTTTTTCATAGTAGGATGAAGATGAAAGATCAAAAATATAATTTATGAACTAGTAGGATATTTATGTCGAGACAAAAACAAAACCCAATATATAAATAATACAATATACATAGTATGGGAATATATATACGACAATTAAGTGCGATTTGTTTTTGGTATTATATTTTTAAAATTTATATCATATCAAAATATTCAATATGATTTTTATTAGTACCAAAATTTTAATTATGTGAAACGAAACCTAAATTCAACACCGATATACACCGATATAGTATGATACGGTATTGTTTGATTTTAAAACCCATGAATACCCATATAGGTAGATTATGCTTGCTTTCTAATTTTATCAAGCACATAGGATAAATTTTTGAAAATTTAAAAAAAAAAAAAAAAGAATGAAATATGATTAGGGTCTATTATTCTGAGGACACGTGTACGTAAACTGACGATAAAAACAAAAAATCCAACGTAATGTAATAACGGACCTGCGATGATGTCGGCCCCACCGCTGATATACTTAGAAACACTGTGCACCACCACGTCCGCCCCCAACCTCGCCGGCGACACTACCATCGGAGCAAACGTATTATCCACCACCACCGTCACCCCCTTATCGTGCGCTATCCTACACAACTCGGGCACGTTAGCAACTGTGAGCACCGGATTCGACATAGTCTCAAAATACAACACCTTTGTTTTCCCCTCCACGATTGCCATTTTAACCATCTCGTGGTCCCTAATATCCACAAACGACGTCGTTATGTTACAAGCCCTAGGCAAAAAATGCGTGAGCAGCGCGTGAGTCCCACCGTAGAGTCTACGCGAGGCGACCACGTGTCCGCCGGAGCTGCAGAGCTGGAGGAGGACGGAGGCGATGGCGGACATGCCGGAAGCGGTGCAGTACGCTGCCTCGGTGCCTTCTAACGCCGCCATGAGGCGGCCGAGGTTCAGCACCGTGGGGTTGAAGTGACGGCTGTAGATGAAGAAATCTCGATCGGGACCGAGTTCTCCAGCGAACATCCGCCGTAGGGTGTCTGGCTCCATGACGGTGAACGTAGCGGAGGCTTCAATTGACATGTTGACGCCGCCGTGTTCGCCGAACTCGTGCCGGGAATTGGCTAGCGCCGCGGCCGGATCCTCCACGTGCGGGGACGATTTGTGCAATTGATGCTTTTTCGCGGCGGCGCCGTCATATTGATCGTCGGAGCCCGATCGCTTTTTGGTCGGAATGTTAAGTTCACCGGCGTTTAGGATTCCGTCCGCCATGGATGTATCTCCCTGTGTGTTTGTGTATCTGTACGTCTTTTGCAACTGGGGAAGAATATGAGTGTATATTTATAAGTGAATTGAGAGGTAAAAATATGTCCAAATTCATCCATGAAAAAAGGGATTAATGTAATTATTAAAATCTATATTTATAAAAAAAAGTATTAAAATCCATACTTATTTTTGAATATATAAATTCCATAAATTTATTATTATGTAGTGAATCATATAGTACTAAATTTTGAATTTCAGTAGGAATTTTGCCATTGTAAGTTGATTTTTTTTTTCTCATTCAAATTCATCCATGAAAAATGGGATTAATTAGGATTATTGGTTCATAATTGTTAAAATCTATATTTATCATAAAGAATTATCAAAATCTACACCTAATTTTGAATATATAAATTCCATAAATTTAGTATTATGTGGTGAATCATTTAATACTATATTTTGGATTTGGGTAAGAAATTTTCCATTTGTAATATGATTTTTTTTCAATAATTATTGGGATTTTGAATTGCCAATTAGGAACAATAATGTTAATTACCTATAATGAGTAATTCCAAATCAAACCAACTAAGAATCCTTCTTATTATTAAGTGATACTATACCAAATGTGTATGAAAATTAATGCTTGTTTTCTTTAAGTAATTTTGATTTTGAGTTAGGGTTAAGTAGTTTTATGAATCTTGTGCAAGAATCATGGTCGATACAAGATGGATGGATTGTAAAGATATAGGTAATGAAAATAATTCTAGCTATAGTTTATAATTTAAAATTTAGTGAGTGTGTTATATCAATTTCAAAATAAAATATACTATTTTTCTAGAGATGGTTTATTACATTAGAGCAAATTCATTACATTATTAAGTCAATCATGGTGTTTATTTGGGGTGTTCATGCTTTTTAAAATCGAACCACACTATACCGTAACATACCATATCATACCGAAACCATACCAAAGTGTAGTTTTTTTCTTTTTTTTTTTTTTTGAAAAAATAAAGATTTTGATATTCGTAAAAATTGTATTGAATGTTGTGGTATGGTGTAGGTTTTAAAAATATAATCCTAGGAAAAAATCATACTGAACTATCATTATGTATTATAGATTACACACACATTATAAGACTTTGTATCATGTGTGATGCTCACACAAAATTAAAGTAAGAAAAATAAATAATATTTTTATTTCTTTTTTGGAATTTGTGAATTTACACAAGAAATTTCCCCACTAATTCTATGTAGAAATTAATGATTTGTATGCGTATGAATTTTCTTTTCCACTCGTATATGTATTTCAAATAACGAAAAAATGGAATTTATAATTGCCATTTATTTTTTTTTATTGCCCACTTCTCCATATTCACCTCGCTACTCAGCCATGTTCCTCAGTTATGCGTGAAGGGAGTTGCAGGCTGGGTCAAACCCTCAACTGTCTTCAGGATGTCTCGGGCCTTTCTGGGCTGCTGAGCTGCTATTGGGCTGGACCAAGAGTGATGGAGGCTGGGTCAAACCCTCAACTATTTTCA
>JACFYI010001866.1:383795-394334 GCA_014898755.1 Handroanthus guayacan
CTTAGTTGGACATTATAAGTTTTTTTTTTGCATTTATTTTACTGAATTTCATGTTTATATTTAACTTTCAAATAATATTCTCTAAAATTCAAATATTACTTAAAATATCGCAAAATCATACCAAAACCATACAATATATATCGAAAGTAATGCTATTGGTATCTAAAAGTCCAGCATTGATATTAACAATCCAAAAATTGTAGTTATTAGTATGGTACAAAAATCTAATTAGAAACCATTAAAATTGTATCATGTAGACTCCTAGTATTTATGTTATTTGGATCTTATTGTTGTTTTGACGTCGTATTTTATATATTAATATTTAATATTTAAAACACATTTATTTACGAGAAAATCATGTACTCGACCATTATTCTTTTAAGAGAGAATTTGAAGAGCTTATAATAAACTCACCTAAATCCTTGATAGTAGATTTAGGAGGCTCTTCTATAATTTGCAACGCTTATTGCTTCATACAGGGATTTTGGCTTAAATATATCAGCATTGAATTTATGATTTGAGGCTCTTACATCATGCGTACCCGCCAACTTTGTTTGATAGCTACTATTATCTAATCGGATACTCCTACACTCTCTCTTAGATAATTATCAAAATAATCTTAAAATTCGAATAATTATCATTACACCTCTTGAGATTTGGATACTAACAATTTCACTCTTGAAATTTTTGAAATATTATAAGTAGATCCATCAACACGAGAGTGTTATTGTAATTATCATAATTTCAAGGAGTGTAATAGTAATTACATATGAATTGAATTAGCAAATAGAGGGTGCAATGATAATTACCCATACCCTAGAGCTCAGGGTTACTGTTAATGGTAACTATATCAAACTATAGAACAATTTAATTTACGTGAATAAATCCTTTTTATTCATTAATTATTATGTTATTGAAACAATAATATTTGATAATATAATAAAATTGATGTATGACACCACTAACCATATAAATATTTTCTTGGAAAAATAATTATAATAAAATTTGTCTTTAAAATCAAATATAACTTCACCATCAGACCAGAAGTTCTCCTAGGTCATTCTCCCAGGAAAATAATAATAATAATAATAATAATAATAAAAATATTATTATTATTATTATTATCAACACGCATCGAACAGGAACTATTATATTGGTAATTATGTAACAATATCACACAATCACACTATAGTACAGAAAGATATCGTTTTGTTTTATGAGATCTATAATATATATATATATATATAGCAAACGACTATATTGTAGAAGATAACAATAAACTATTTTTCTTTAACTTTTCTTTTTTAATATTTATTTTTTTATTCCATTCTTTTCATCAAATATAATTTTTCTTCCTCTTAACTTTAGTTTCTCCAAATTTATTTTTATATCATGTTATTCTAAACAATAAATTTAAGTAAAAATATTTAGTAAGTAAAAAATATTTATCATTAGTAAAAAAGTTAAATATTTTTAATTTTGTGAAAAAAATTTAACATTCGCCGTGCCACAATTGCTAATTCTTACTATTTCACACCTGCACATGCACATGCATAACTTTTTGTACCCACTGCCCAATGATATCTAATTAATTAGAAACATAATCACATAATCTGGCAAATCGCCACCTTTTATCTGTTCCCTATCATGTCTTCCAACTCCCGACAACCCGAATTACAAAGCGAAACGGCCACCGAACGGGATCCGGATCAAAACCACTCCGATTCCGGCAATGTACAACCACCTGATGCTGACCAATTCGAAGATATCGCCGCGGTCGAAGTACAACCGGGCAATGCAGCGCCATCGAGCGAAGGTGCGGAGAGGGATGATCCGAGGCTGAGGAAAGCTGAAGAGAATCTGGATCTCACGATGAAAGAATTTCTGAATGTATTGAAGAATGACGGTGACACTGGAGAGGTCCATACTCCTCTAGATAGGTTAGTGAATTTCACGAAAATTGGATGGGGCATTTTTTATTTTGGTTTTTGATAATGTGTAACTGATGATTATTTGCGGATCCGAGGAGATGATTAGCTGGATTTCAGTAGAATTTCATAGTGAATCGTTCAAAAAATAAACAAAAAAGCAATCGTTGGGCTTTTAAGTGATTTATTAGGGGTTATAAGCTTGAAAAGTCTCCCCCTTCCATTTCTCTGCGCGTGATAATGTGATTATTCTTAAAAACATTGATTTTATGTTATTGAAATTTGTAAGTTTGAATTCGTGTCTACTGTAACAACTGAGGAAAGGATGATTTAAGATTGTTGGCATTTTATAGTGTAATGGCAATATGGAGTGAAAGAAAGCTGAGAAAATTGGAAGGCGGTTGGAGTTTTTCGCAAATTCAAGTACTGAAGGTAAGAAGCAATGGTGGTTCGTGATTCAAAACTTAAAAAGTTGTGTTTTCTTAGCTTTCGTGCTAAGTCTTAAGAATATGAGTGATGTCACTGTATATGCGAGTGATTTATTCAGCTATACTGATTCTTGAAATTGTTACTCAAAAAACAGTACATCTTTATATAATATCCAGGCTTGATTTATCATTAAGGGCGTTGTGACATAAACAAATGGAGGAAAACTCGATTTTGTGAGGAGAAGATGTGTTCACGATATAGCCCTTTATCTATTGATTCTTCTGTCTTCGACAGAACATCTAGCTCAGCGAATGTCCATTATATGTGGTTCAAGAGCAGCCTGGAAAAAAAAATTTTGTTTTCTTTTTCTTCAATGAAAAGTTATTGACTATCTTTCGTATGGCTTCTTATGTGCTTCAGTGAACCAAACTCAGAACAGCAAATCGGAAAGAACAATGCTGTTATTGAGTTGATTAACAGCGTTACAGGTCTTGATGAGGAAGGTAGATCTCGTCAAAGGATTCTTACATTTGCTGCCAGGAGGTAGTCATATTATCTTTATCGCATAATTGTTAATTATATTTGCTGAAGTCATTCATTTTCATTCTTGCTTTATACACATTAAGTCATGACTTATATTGTCTCAAACACTTGGTATTATTTGCTTGAGAAAACTTGCTGAAAAAGATATTGCAAAATTCAAATGACACTGTTTTGCACTGATCTGCAGATATGCCAGTGCACTTGAGAGAAATCCAGAGGATTATGATGCATTCTACAATTGGGCACTGGTTCTTCAGGTCTGAATGCTGCAAATTTTTCTTCAATTTTTGAGAGTGTGATTAACTAGCTTCTTGCCTTTCGTTCGACCATCTGATGGATTGGGAGATCATGTGGATCATTTTAAGAAGTTATGGTTGGTGATGATTTTGCTTTAAAATGTTCTTTTGGATTCTCAGTTATCTACTAGTATTGGTTTTGTGATAGTTACAGTAACACGGCCAGCAAATCTAACATATTGAGTGAAACATTACAAGTAGGTTTCTTTGTCAATCTGACATTCTTAAGTTTTTAGAGGATCTAATTGTAATATTAAACATGCTTAGTAGCCGAACTAATCACATTGATGTCATAGTAATTCTCAAAAGAACAGGACTACAGGAGATATTTCTATAGTTAAATCAAAACTCAGGGGTGGTGAGGTAATTATCCCTTAAAATTATGATGATTCCTTTCTTTGAACCATACGTAATTGATATCTTGAGGTTGCATTCCTTAGTGGTGTTAATATTTTGTAGATTTGGAATTTTACTGTAGGAAAGTGCTGATAATGTAAGTCCGGAATCCCGTTCTCCTTCCAAGGATGATTTACTTAAAGAGGCATGTAGAATGTACGATGAGGCTACCCATCTTTGCCCTACACTTAATGATGTATGTATCAAATCTATTTTAATGTAGTTACACCTTACAATTAGCGGATCAACTGCTTTATATGAGGTTCTGTTAGATTTTGCCATATAATCAATAATGCCAGGCTTACTATAATTGGGCTATAGCAATCTCTGATCGAGCAAAAATCCGCGGCCGTACAAATGAAGCTGAGGAACTCTGGAAACAGGTTGAACATTTCTTATTATTACCAAATAATCTTCGTCTCAGTCAATTATTTTTGTCCTTTTGCTTCAAAAATCAAAAGTAGTTTCTGTTTAACTGCTTATCTTTGTAACTTGTTTTAGGCAACAAAGAAGTATGAAAAGGCTGTCCAACTCAATTGGAACAATCCCCAGGTAACGTTTTAGTTCATCTGCTTAGTACGACGTCTTCTGATCAGCTAATAAATTTGTTCTGTTTGTTCTTTCTAACCCTGAGATAACTTTACAGGCACTTAACAATTGGGGACTTGCCCTGCAGGTACATTCAAGAAACAGTTCTTCATTGATAATTTTTATGTGAGATTTTTTCTCCTTATTTTCTGCTAAATATTTTATGTTTCAGGAACTCAGTACGATTGTTCCTGCTCGTGAAAAACAGACAATAGTGAAAACCGCCATCAGTAAGGTATGCTGTTTATTTGGCTTAGTGGAGTTCTTGAATCATAAGAAGAAAAACACCCCCTTTACTAACCAAAAAATTCAGTACATGTTTAATGCAATCAGTTACCAATGCTTTGGTGATAGATTTTATTCCATTACAAAACCAATATTATATGTCTTGTCACTAATTAATATATGATGGAATGGAAGTCCATCATGAAACTGACTTTTATAATGGAATTTCCATAATATACCTAAAAATTGTTACAAAAATTGATTACAAATATTCTTCAAAAGCACCATCAATCGTACATTTTGCTTATTTTTTAAAATCCATTAATATTCCTTCACAAATCCATTACAGATGTCTATCTATGACGAAATTTTACCTGTTACAATTTTTCCGTTAGTTAAAGGTGTTTTCTTTTAGTGAATCCAAGATTAAACATGAACTTGCGATTAAAATTTTCTTAAGTTTAACCATTTTCTTGTCTTGAAACAGTTCCGTGCAGCAATACGGTTGCAGTTTGATTTCCATAGGGCGATCTACAATCTTGGGACTGTACTGGTTGGTTCGACACTGTATTGTCTATTATTATTTCGTTTAAAGTAATTTTTTACACATACGAACGTCATTTGTTCTAATCTTTTTGAGCCAATTTACAGTACGGATTAGCAGAGGACATATCCAGGACTAAAGGGAACATGAACACAAAGGATGTCTCTCCTAATGGGTTATACAGCCAATCTGCTATTTACATTGCAGCTGCACAATCACTGAAACCTAATTATTCAGTATGCACTTTACTTTTGAATTGTAGCTTTTTCTAGACATCATATTTTCCTTACAAAACCTTTCCCTGATTTGATGATTATTAAGTTAGAAGCATCGTAGAATGTTGTCTTTGATTTTAGGTATAATTGCCATTGTTTTAAAACCTTTATTTTGCCGTGTTTCAATAACAATCGGTCTATTTCTTACTCTTTTCTTGCACTTGGCTCAGTTTCATCTGCAATGTTCTTCATTCTTGTGAACGAAGTTAAGTGCTCTTTTAATATTTTACACATTATGGTGGCACTATAAAGTTAAAAAAAAAGAAAGAAAAGAAATTTAACATTTGTGACAAAAATTAAATGATAACGTGAAAATTATTATTAATAACATGTATTAAGTGACAACAACTTTCAGTTTATCCCTACAGTATTTTTTTATTTGATAGTAGTTTTAGTTTTGTTACTATACAGGTTAATGGTAACAAAAACTAGTGTCTTAAATTATCACTATTGACACATAGTGACAACAAAAATTGTCACTATATTTTTGGAAAGATTTTCATTGAAACTAAATTGTCACAATACATGTGTCGATAGATTATCAATAGTGATTAATTTAAACACAATGTTTGTCACTATAAAGTTTGTTAAATCGTTATTGTGACAAAATAAATCTTTTGTTACTTACTAGATTTGTGACAAATTTCATATTATCATTAAAATATTATTGTCAGTAATTTTTCTTTTTCCTGTAATGTGGATCAAATAGATCTTGATAGTTCTCCTGTGCTGCTGTCCAGGTTTACACCAATGCCTTAATGCTCGTGCGCTCTATGGTGAGTCTGCTATTTCTTCGACGTTCTCATCTGTCGATATTAAATCTTAATGTTATCCTCCTCCAACAAGTGAAAATTTCAAAGTATTATCTTTTCTAAATAATACTTCTGAAAGACTTTATTTTTGCAGCTACCTCTACCATATCTAAAGGTTGGATATCTTACTGCACCACCTCTGGGGAATCTGGTCGCGCCTCACAGCGCATGGCAACGTTCGCAGTTTGTTCTAAATCATGAAGCTCTCCAACAGGTTCAAGTTTATTTCCCTTCTGCCTTAAGTATATTAATTTTGCAAGTTTTAAGTTCTCCCTTTGAATTTGTTGCAGCATTTGAGTATCAGATTTAGTGAAATCCGTCTCGGTGGCAGAGCCACCTTTTAATTTGTGTGGTGCAATGACCCTGCTGAACTCATATAAATCTCTTTAGTATATGCTTAAAAATTTCAAATTATTGATTTTTCTTTACAAATTGTTGATGAACCAACCTAGAAATTTTAGGAAAGCTTACAACTTGAAACCATGTGATTTCATGTCATTAGAACGGACTAAAAATGTCATATTACTTTCGTCTTCTATGTTGCAATACTATATTCTGAAGATGCACGAAAAAAATCATATTAATGCAGGTTGACAACATCAATCAAATTTCATCAACATCAGGAGATTCGCCGACTAGTACAAAACCTATCATAAGAGTCAATGTCCCCGATATTGTCTCTGTATCAGCATCTTCGGATCTCACATTGCCACCCGGTGCAGGCCTGTCCATTGACACAATTGAAGGAAGAACAGTTCTCTTGGTAAATCTTTATTCTCTTTGAGGATATTTGGTTCCCTTTACTTTTGAGAAGTGCTTTCTGCATTTTTACTTTGGGATAATTACCTGAACACCTCCTCAGGTTTGACCTAATTACAATAACACCCCATGTGGCTTAGGAAAATTAGTGTGTTGTCAGTTCAACTGACATACGGAGTGATAGCTGTTGTGCGGTATGGTTTGGAAAACAACAAGAATGCCTGCTGCATAAGGGCCAGGGGTATAAGAGGTATAGGGGTTGTTACTGTAATTTCACAAATCACAGTTATACTCCATTGTGTTTTTCCCTAGCTGAACTAACAATAGAGGGCATCATTGTAATTTCCCAAACCACAAGGAGTGTTAGTGTAACTAGGTCAAACCTCGAGGGGCATTGAGGTAACTGCCCCTTCTTTCTATGGTGGTCGTAGCATCTACCTTGATTTAGCTTTTAGACTTGTAAGTTGCCCTCATTTATGCCTCAGATTGCTGAGTCTTGGGAATATCTGGAGGGATGGCTTGATGCAATTCGACTAGTTTACACCATTTTCACTCGGGGCAAAACTGATGTTCTGGCTAGTATAATAACTACATAGTTTCGCAATCTTCTATTTTATGAACAAGTGAAAGATTTTTCTGTCGTGTAGACTTTATATTATTGGATTATTTCCATGAAATAGGAATTATAGAAATTTCTTCATTGTCCTCGTTCTTGTCAACTTTACTTGAAAAAAAAAAAAAAAAAAAAAAAAAAAAAGAAGAGAGAGTAAAAAACAAAACCTTTAGCATGCCACATACACTGTTACTTTTCATTTTGTTTTGTTCAGCACATGAATCTGTCCACCCCCTACCTCTCCTGTATCTGTCTGTATTGGCAGGGCTATACGGAAAATAAAATTCATTTCAACAATGGAAACAGTACAAATTTGTCACTTTATAAAAATAAATATTACTAAGACATGAGAGGTAAAATGACTATTTTAATAAATTAATAATTTAATTATCATTTTTAAAAACTAAATTGAGGACAAAATGAGTAATTCACTATTTCCATTTGGATTTTCAAATGTAACTTTTCAAAATCGAGGTATTGGTAATTCTTTTAAATGAGAGGAGAGTAATTTAACTTCTTCAAAGTGAATAAAAATGTACTGAACCTTAAAAACATATACCTTGTGATAGTATCTTAATAATAATAATAATAATAATAATAATAACATCATAAAAGTTGTTTTGATACCCTATGTCAAAAACCATTTAGAAAATATTCATTTGAAAACAATTTATCCAAAAAACTTAAAATAAAAAATACATCACATCAATTATTCCCAACAAATATTCCAAACACACTCCCAATACAAGAAGTAGAAACACAGCACATTTCTTTTAAAACAACACAAAAATCATTAAACATTACATTAAAGTTCCCTCTTTCGTTAGAAATATTACTCCCAAAATGAAAAACCTCATCCCATTACGCAGGCAAGAACTTCATACAAATAGGTGGAGTAATTTTAGCCAAAGCCAAAACTGAAGCGGGAAGACTCCAAATCCCTTCTCCACAAATCAAACCAGAAGCCACGGCAGGAACCATCAACTCGGCTTTTTTCGAATTGACTTTTCCCCACAAAAACACCACCAAACTCCCCACACACATATCGATCGCAAAGTACCCTCCAATCAAAAACGGCACAGCCATCGCTGTTGGGAGAGGCATCCACTTCCCTATCCTCTCGGGAAACACGTCTTTCGCTAAGTTAATGGCTATAGCAAATGCGAAAAAACCATAACATAATTGCAAACAATGTTGTGGCAATGCAGAAAAGCCTTGTACACCAATGATGGCTAAGTTTCTATATATTATAGCATAAGGGGCTTTGAATTCTCCGTTGGGATTGCCTATATCGAATGCCTTGTAGAACAGGAAGAAACTTAGAGGCGTAACGATGCATCCCAACGCTGTCCCGATTGCTTGGCTTAATAGCATAGCCCTTGGTGATGTTAGTGTTAGATGCCCTGTTTTTAAATCTTGCATTAGAATGCAAGAAACATTGATGATGGACTTGAATAGGCCACATGCGGCCAATGCAGCTATGACGCCGTGTTCTTTTCCGGATAATGCTGCGATTGTGAAAAGTCCGACTTTGCCGTAGTTGTAGGACATGTTTATGTCAGTTAATCCGGCTCCATATGCATTGCAGAAGGCGAGAGAGGGAGCGAAGACATAGGCAACGAGGACGAAGTACCATTTGAGTGGTGGGAAGATGAAGGGGATTGCAATGGTGGATATTATGGCTAGTGTTGTGTAGCCAAGTGCTCCTACCCATAGAGGAATGGTTTCTCTCATGAAGAGTTCATCTTTTCTCACATCACTTAGGGCCTTCTTGTCATGATTTACTCCACCACCTGCAAGGAAATGATTTTATTATGTGTGTACATAGATGTGATGGTGCTAGACATGAAAGACTGAGTTGTATTGATGTATTGCCCTTCAATAGTCGTAGACTCGAAGCAAGAGGTCTTATCCTTAAAAAGTTAAACGAAGAGTGAGAGATGGAGAACAACTCATAAACTATCTCAAGATCCTCAATCCAAAGGAAACAACATAAAAGCTATCTTGATACACTCGACTCTCTTAGGGAGAACACCTTATAAATTATCTCAAGATCCGTAAAAGGATATCATTTAAAAAATATCTCAAGATCATTCAAAGACACCTCGAAAGATGGAAGTGGAAAACAACTAATAAACTATCTCAACACTATCAACTTTCTAAAGGAAACAACTTATATAAATGAAATAACTTATGAACTGTCTCAAGATCCTTACTATTTCAATGTGAAATAAGACTTTATATCATTATAAGCCCTAACATTTTCCCAGTGAAATTCGTACTGGAGCTTTGTTCTTAAAAGGCGCATCGAATTGTGAGAAAAGGGGTTCAACTTATAAATTGTATAAACCTTCAATTCTTTCGTTGTAGTACAAGACTTATCGAACAGTAAGTGACAAGAACTATCTATAAACTGTCTCTTGATCTTTGAGTGTTTCAGTGTAAGACAAGTCTTGGTAGCAATGTATTATGTATATGTTGTCAATCAAGTTGAGATCAATTTAGAGATTACCTGAGTTGAGATCTTTGCTTTTATACTTCTCATAAATGTTGATGATTGTGGCGCGTAATATCTTAACAAAATTGTAGAGGCCATCACCTAGAAGGAGGGCAATGGAGATGAACACCTGCAAACGAAAATTAATATACACGCAAAGAGCTTATAAGTCCAAAAAAGAGAAGGAAAAAAAAATGTAGTTCAAAAAAGAGGGGATAATTACCTAAAACACCTTGCCAAGGTTTGTTCTAATTACAGAAACATATAAATCCATCATTAACAATAACATTCCTTAAACTAGTATAACTGACAGAATAATTGTTGAAACTTGCATGGCATTACAATTATATGCTCTCAAAATCATTACGTTGGCTCCACCAAATTTTCTATTAGCTAAATTAACAGCAAACGTGTTTTCTAAATTTCGAAAACTGTAGGGTATTTTGGTAATTAGGTCCAAAAAAATAAAAAGAAAAGAAAAGAAGAAGAACGATTGTTGAGAAAAGGAGTAAGTAACACCCCCACTTAAAGGCAACTTACAAAAACACCTCATTTGATTTCAAAAATTGCAATAAAACTCCTTGTAGTTGTCTAGCTGAGAGAAAACTTAATTAAACTTGTATAGCATTGCAAT
>JACFYI010001866.1:399191-422444 GCA_014898755.1 Handroanthus guayacan
CCCCGTAAAGAGAAGAAAATAAAATTAGGAATATATGGATGTCGAGATCAATATTAGAAATCTCAATAGCATGCGTATATGTATGTTACATCGCAAATATTTTTTTTTTTTTAGAGTACTGTTTCTGCTTCAACAAAAAGTGTACATTTTTTTATAAACAAGTGATGGAGGGTGTTTAACATATTTAAAAATGATTAATTACACCAGTACCCCTTTCGAAAATTAAAATTGTTAATTTTGCGCTTATTAGTTGAAGCGTTATCCTTCATATATATATTCCCTCTAAAAATTCAATGGTTATGAAATTGTTCTTGTTGTTAGGGTTTTGAATAGAATACTTCATGAAAATATGTATTTTGTGGTTGTTTGAACCGCGGTGAAACTCTATAGACAACAAATGGGTACTTGTCCCGTCGATTGTTGGCAAGTCATTTTGTTACTAAAATACCTTTTGGAATTAATTTGTTAGATCCAAAATTTGTTCACAATTGTTTACCAACTGAGAGCACTGTTTAATAATTTGTATACTTATCTTGTAAAAATACACTTAACAATTTACTGATACCAATCAACAATTTATACACTATACTCTTTTTTTTTTGTAAATTAGGCCAATGAATCTAACTGTTATAACAATTTATATAATAATAGAGTCTGCTACACACTCAATGCGTGTGTATAAAATAAGTAAAATATTATACATATATATATATTAAGATATTATGCATACTGTATGCATTTAATTAATTAGAATATGATAATTTTTTAATGTAATACATACATAATTTAATAATAAGAGAAATTAGATTGTGGATTATTATTAAAGCAAGTTTAGATTAAGGAAAATTTAGGATGATTACATGAAAACATACTACCAAAAATAACTATTTTGGCCTCTCATACTTTATACATAGTATAGATACAAACTGGTAATGTTATTTGTAAATTAATATACTTAATTGAAGATCCTACACTAGTCCTAGGGAAATAAAAATAAAATAATTGAACAAATAAAAAAATATAAAGGAAAGTTTCACTCACTTTTCATCCTACTTAAATATATATTTTTTTTTATAAGGGGTATTTTTTGGGGATATAGAAAATGCCACTAAAATTAGAGGTTAATTATTATCAAAATTTTAGTGGGAGAAGTTGACCCCACTATCCCCAATATAGTTCCGTCACTGATTATAAAAACAGTACTGATACACCTCAAATATATATATATATATATATATAAATTGCTAACAAAATAGAATTAGCCTAATTTATCAAAAAAAGAAAAAAGAAAAAAAGAAAAATAGAATTAGCCTGTCGTATTATGCCTAACTCTTTTACTTCTCCTAACATAAGAACTAGGGAATTTTGATTATCAATTCAAGTCACTGCATCAATCAAAACTATGCATATTTTTATATTTTAATCATCATTTTAATCTAAATATATATTTTTCAACTATATATTAACATCTATAAAAGGTAATATATAATTATATAAAAAAGATGACGTAACACAGTAAATCAAACAAAAACTTACATTAAAAGACATTTGCAATAAATTTTTTCTCTCTCAAAATAAAAATCATATATTACTTCTTTTCCAACACATTCTCCATTTCTACTCTTAAAACGTATTTTGCCAACCCATCTAAAAATCACTTTGGAAATCTTCTATTTCAATTCTTATTTTATCTCCTATTCCATTGTACCGCAGATAAAATGTATGGTATCAGCAATCCTATGTCTTAAATATTTATTACGCTTGTTAGGTATCTATGACATAGAATAAGAGATGAAATACTATTTTTAAATTTATTACTTTGCCCTTAAAAAAAACTTTTCTGGAATAAAGAATCTTAATTGCCTAAAAATTTGTACAGAGTATTTTGGAAAAGATAACTACCTCAACACCCGCGAGGTTTGAATAATTACTATTATACAATTTACTGTATAATTCAGCTAATATATAATTACTATTACACACCTCCTAAACCCATGCATATATTACAGTTACACCCCTTATTCAATATTCTACTTGTAAGTTTTAGAATTTTTAGAAAATGTAACAATAATTATCCAAATCCCAACATGTGTATTAGAAAATGGAGCTTGGACCTAACTCAACCCCAAAAGCTAGCTTATGAGGTGAGGATTGCCCAGGACCATATAAAGAGGCCAAGACTCTTATTCTTTTCTGATGTGGGATTCTAACAAGGTGTAATATGTAATAATAACTATAAAAATTTTGGGAAGTATTTTGCCAATTATACTAAATGTCAAGAAATGTTAAGATAATTATTTTATTTTGAAATAGATGATTCTAACGGTCTAAAAACCTATCTAACAGACTCGAAACCGATACAAAGAGTTTAGAGAAGTCTCCTACAACAAACTTAGGAAACAATATTAATAATTCTTTAATAATTGCAGAGCATATGATACCTTGTCGACACGTTTCCGTTGAACAAAGTTGTCTGAAAATGAAAATAATAATTTGGGGGCTATAATGCGTTACAACGTGCGAAAGGAACTGTTGGCAGCATTCTAAGTCCGACAAAAGAGACTTTTACTTAATTACAATAAATTAATAATAATAATTAAACCTTCCCTTTTGGGAGAATTTTAAAATAAAAATCTATTTGAAATCAATTATATTAATAATTTCGAGTCATTAGAACATGATTTGATCCATTCATATGTACGTACAAATAAATTTAATTCCGTTCATAGTCATCTATATAATTATAATAAGTACGAGGAAGAACATTTTTATATCGTTAATGATGTTGGAAGTTTTTTGTAATATTTAAACTTTCATTTAAAAATGAAAAGGAAAAATGATTCCAAAAGTAAATAATTGCCTGGAGAAAAAAATAAATAAATAAAGTGACGTTAGATGACATAGTAATATCATTTTTTTAATGAATCGATTAAAATATTAAATCAATACATAGATACATAGATAACAATAAAAAAATCAGTAAAATAACAATTAATAAAAATTTCTCAACAATTTATTGTATAGTTAAAACCATAGCTTACACACTGGTGGAGATAAAACTCGTGACTCTGAGGATACTAGTAATATGGCTTTGATATGACACATAATTGTATTTTTGTATCCATAAATTTGATGAAAATTGAAATTGAAAAAAACAAAAGAGTAATTACCTTAATACCCTTTAACTCTAAGATTTGTGTAACATTACAATTACAAACCATTTATCACAATATATTTTATAGATTTCTGACTTTTATTCATCTCATAATCCCTAAAATTATTCACAAAATCATTTATGCCTTTGCATCCCATTTTAAAAGTTATATTATCATTGAAAAAAAAAAGATCCTAAAGTTCCTTGTGGATTTAAATAATCTATAAACATATAGAATCCAAAATATTTCTTTAATAAATTTTCAGTTTGATCTATGATTTAAACATGAAATTAAATTTAATTTAATTAAAAGTTTGGCTAAGAATATTAGATAGAGCCCACTAGATATAAACTGTAACGATGGATGCACATGAACTCGTATTTCCTTTTCAATTATTAAATTTGCCATTGAGAAGGGTTGTCAATTCAGGTGGGTCGAATTGTTATACAGGTATAATAATTAAAAAAATAAATTTGAACTTAGTTTGACTGATACACAATTCGGCATGCTAATTAAATCTTAACTGGACACAGAACAGTCCAGTTGTTTAGGAAAATTAGGTCACTCAATAACCCAACAAATTCTATCCAACTCAAATTATTTTGTTTATGTTCCGATCCAATTTGAACTACATCAAAATTTAAAAAGTCCAACTTCCATTAAAATTATTATGTTTGTCTTTTCAAATTCAAAATTGAAGTTAAAAACATATGATAGAAGTTAAACATTTGAATAATCGAATTCTCAATATTAAGATAACTCACTAAGTTTCATAATGAGTCAAAACAACTTACAAATCAATAAAGTATATAGAACAAATTACAAAATCATAACCCATTATTTTAAGAATCAAACCTCCACAAACATAAACATAACAACTTATGGGGTGAGGTTGGATTAGGATGGATCGGGTCATAAGTTACCTAATTCTTATGTTGGGAATGTCGGTTTGGTCTTCCGATCAACCCGACTTGATTTTCCCTTTTTGTTGCTTTCAGGTTGATCCCGTTTGACCCAAATCTAAAAGTCTCAAATTGAAACCTGATTTTTTGAGTAATCATGATAAAGTCAGTGGGTTGGGTCAATTTTTGACACTCCAAAAGCACACATCAAGAAATTGAAAATCAATTTTAAGAACCACTATATGAACCAAAGGTCTAAAATTAAGTATATCATGGTTCATTCACTTTATTCTTTAAAGTCTAGCTTGTCATCATTATAATGATCCTTAAATGCTAAGTGCCATAACATCTATGTATAAATAGGATTTGTAATACTCTTACTCTATATATAAATAGGATTTGTAATAGATGGCGTACAACCTTGTTGGTTTTTATTTTCCCTTCTTCTCCCTCCTTCCCTTTTTCTCCTATATTCATTAATTCTTAATTAGTGTCACATATATATATATATATAGATAACTTTGGTCATAATAGAAATTGTCATTTTGATTGTACTATTCTATGTAACCACTAATTAATATCACTATATATAGTTGAAGCTCTTCGAGAGGAGTAACATCTGTATCTCCTTCGTTACCCTAAAATAAAATCACTATATATAATTAGGGGTGCAAATGACCTGAGCTTCTCACGAACTAAGCTCAAGCCAGCTCTAATTGAGCCATATCTAGCTCTAGTTTTATCTCAAGCCATCTGTATATAAGCTCGTGAGCCTGGTATATAATTTTTTAATAATTTTTATATTATTAGAAATTTTGTGTATTAGTAAGATTAATATATATGTATCGTAATATTAATATTGATATATGTGTATTAGAATATTATATTGTATTGTATTATATTCTTTAAATCAATAAATTAAATTATATATGGTAATTTATTAAATTAATTTTTTTTAGCTTGAGGTAGCAGTGTTATTTGAAAATTCGCATCTCCTTGAATCGAGCTCAAACTTAAAAAATTAAGCTCGTGAAACTCAATTAAACTTGAAAATTTTCCCCAAGTTCGGGGTAACTTAACTCAATTCAATTGCACCCTTGCATATAATATTTTCATCACAAAATTTTAATGATAATAATAGTGACGAAACCATCAACATTATTATAAAGTGGCAAAGGTTATTATTGTGTCAGAATGAAATAATTTGTCAATATATAATTAGTTATAATATTGATATTATGATTTGAATTATCATGTTGTCTATAGTAAGCATGATGACTACAAATACATGCGTTGTACTTTTCTCAACCACGATAACAGAAAGTGGAGAGTTAGGCCTAACTTTCACTCATTCATTAAAATAACAAATGAAATTTACTAATAAATTAGCAATTCTTTAATTTTTGTTTGAAATACGTTTTTTGTTTTTTCTCATGAAATTAGTTTATTTGATTTTCTATCGAGAAAGACAGATGTTATTATAAATGTCTTTTCATTAATGTCTTTTCATTTTTGTGTTATTTGTAATATCACATCGAATTTCATGTTATCTTATTATTAGATAGTGATATTGTTGTAAAAATTTTAAAAACTCATGCAAATATAATATCCAACAAGAGATAACAAGTATATAATATATAACAAAAAAAGAAAAAAAAGCATGGTTAGGAGTGATGCCACTTCACACTATTCTGAAAAAGTGATTGTCTTCTTACGTGTAGGTATTTTAGCAGTTGATCACAATCTCAAGACAAAAATCAAAATCCACACCAGTTTCTCCCAGTATGACAATGATTACACGGAAACTAGGAATAAAACCTTCTCAATTGTCCAAATATATACATAATATACACGATTAGAGAATGCTTTGTGAGCCCGTGCTTACCTAGACCTTAGAGCCACCTATTTATAGTGTAAGAATGAAGACCATAATGATCAAAAGAATTAAAGTCAAATAATGACCATTTGAGGGTGTTACAAAATTAAAAGTGTGTATGATTTTAAGTAAGAAAAGTCATAAAGTTTGACTAATTTTGAAGTCTTAAAACTTCAAAAAATATAAATATAAATATATTTTTTGTTTAATTTTTTGATAATATTTTGAAGAAAAAATGTTTTTCAAAGATTAAAATAGATTTTAAGAAATGAGTCCAAATATCAAAATCTTTTATGTAAATTTCCATATCTGAGAATCCACTTGCTTAACAATTAATAAAAATAAATTATGTAATTTAAGGAGAAAATAAAGACTTAAGAACGTTGTGGCCAAGAGGATCATGAAAGCTAGTGAATCACACTTGCAATTGCTCCACTTTTTCACATCTCTTTCTATCTCATCACGTACTTTGGAATTTTAGGTAATGTTTCAATCAATCTTGGATGAATGAACTATATTCTCCTAAAATAAAAATAAACATCTATTTTAGAGTTATTCAAAAGTATAATTTGACATTATTAACGGGACAAAACTTACACTGAAAAATAATCTATAGAAAAATTTATCTTTGTCCCGTAATAAAATTAATCTCACTTCATTCTCAATACATTTTCCAATTGTACTTTCAAAATATATTCTCCTAAATATTCTCTCTGAACACCCCGAAACCAACCGGGGGACCAAAAAACAAAAAAGCAAAAAGAAAAAGAATTTTTGATAAAGAAGAAAGTCTCCCCCAAGTGGCAAAATGGATCCATTCCCTATTCCTTAGGGTGGTCTTCAATTAAATTAAATAAAAAGAAAAACAAAAAGAAAAACTCCTAATTAGCTGTGGGAATTCTCTATTTCAAAGCAGTATTTTATTTTCTATTTCATCTCATAAATATATTCTCAAATTCAAAAAATATTTCCTTAAAGAAATATTGAACTAAAACTGTATATACTTAATATGTATTTGCGCAATGAAATAAAAAAATAGAAAAGAGAATTCAAAATACTAGACTAGTGATGCTCTTTTCCCAATATTACCCCACTGTAACTTTGGAATTTTGTTATCCATTGAAATTGTTTGTCGTGTTGCATATATTGGAAACATTCTCTTGTAACCATCCTTTGTAGGTCCACATTCCATGGCCCAAACAAGATATATTTTTGCATCCTATCTTCGATTTTAATTTATATATTATTATATATTTTATTTTATAAATACGTACCAAACATACAAAATTCAAAATCAAGCATTTGCGGAAGAAAAACTTGTTATATACTTAATATTTATTTATAATATGAAATAAAAATTCAAAGATAGAATTTCAATTAAAAAAAATTCCCTACATCTTACTAACCCTTGAAAGAGAGCCAAAGGGTTACTTTTATATTTAGCTACCAAATTATTGCAACATGCAAGAATAAATTGTATTTTCAAATATTAAAATTAAAAATAGAAAATAATAAAAAGAGAGAGAATATTGTATGTGTGGATTTTTTTTTATTATATAGTTGTTTGATAATATATTTTTTGTTGTATGGTAATTTTGAGTATTTATCTTATTAGCCATTTCTATTTGATACCATTCTTTCAGAGAGACTAAAATTCCACTCACAATTATTATATAAGTAAGAAAATAAATAATTGTAAATTTTCGCAATTAATTAATTGTTTTTGAAATCATGCATACGCGTACTCATGAACCAATCGATATTATTTTTCTTTTTTATTTCATTAATTAACGGATTGTAAACTCTCCTTTTTTTTTCTTTTTTTCTTTTTTGGAAAACGAGAGTAAGATGTATAAGTAATATATTTTCTAGATCATTAAAACTTGTTAAACGTTCATTTTCAGCTGATATAAGCTACATTTTAATTATCAATATCTTAATTAGTTAAAGGGATAATTACCTCTACCCACCCCTTAAATTTGGCATTATTACCTAAACATCTCCCAAGATCTGAATAATTACCAATACACCCTCTACTGTTAATTCAATTGATAATTACAATTACACTCCCTGAAAATATTAAAACATTACGGGTGATTTCCTGGACAAGAGAGTATAATTATAATTATACATTATTTGAACTAATTATAGGGCATGAATGGTAGTTATCCAAACTTAATGGAATTTTTTGGTACTAGTGGCAAGTGTGAGGGGTGTAAAGGTAATTAATCCTTAATTAAATAAGTATTGTCACATAAGTAAACTTGCTTCGTTTGCAGCCAAAGGACCCACATTTTGTTGACTTCAATGAATAAAAACACACACCCAACAATTTTTACTCTTTCTTTCTTTCTTTCTTTCTTCTTTTTGCTGGAACAATTACATGCTCTAGGTTCTAGACAAGACTGTGGTATGTGTCCAAAGCACATATTAAGCATTGCATTTTTTTTTTCCCCTTTTCTTTTCCTTTCCCCCTTACACGAAGTAATATTTTTTTTTCCCCTTACAAGAAGTAATTTAGATTTAGAGAAATCGAAAAGTTAATAGTAAAAATGAGTAATAAAACTTAAAAGTGCTTGCAATTACAGCACAAAAAATGAATAAAGAAAACTGATAATGGACGCTTGCAAAAATAAGTGATCTCATGGCTTTTAAGTTTTAAAGTACTCTCTTTTTCCCAATATAACATTCTCACACTTTATCAAATATGGATCATATAATATCATGGAAGAATAGAAACAGAATGTAAAAGCACCTCATGACGTGCTTTGAGATTCTAGTGGCTGTCAGATAAACTTTTACCAGTAAAAGCAAATAAACTCTTACCAGTAAAAGCAGAAATCACTTCACTAAACATTCTTCAATGCACTTGCCAATAACTAAAGTTGAAAGTAGAGAATCTTTGACAATATTACTTAAAAAAAAAAAAAAAACAACCAAAAAGCTCCAAAAGTTGGGCGAGATTTGATTTTGACTTTTAATTAGCTTATTAATTAACTTTAGAGAATCTGAAGTAGGAACACTGGTTTCAAATATTTAAAAACAATTAATGTTCAACCCAAAACTGGTAAATACTTTTGTGAAACCATTACAAGCACTATCTTACTTTAGGCTGCACATCGAATTATATCAAATTAGATCATGGTTAAAAAAAAAAAAAGAAGTGCATATCTTATCTTATTTGATTAGTTAATTATTCCATGTCTCTTAATTAATAGGACCTAATATATAATCAAATGTTCAAACAACTATATTAATGAACCTACCATAATAGTCAATTAATTTTAGTACATTGATTCTAGGTTCATTGATCATTGTCCCAATGCTGACAAAATATTTGTTTGACAAAATTGTGCAAGTTGGCTTGGTTGGTTCTATATTTATTTTTGATGATTGAAACAACTTGATTGACTATTCTCTATCATGGGCCTTGGTGCACCACCCCGTGACAAGAATTCATTGGCTATATCAAATTATATATAAGATTTTATTTAAAATATTTTATAAAATTTTTATATTTTATGAAGAATTTATGAAGTTAATAAAATATTAGATTTTATTTTAGAAATAATTTATTGAAGAATCTCTATATAGTCAAATATGGAAGTTTATAAATATTAATAGTGATAATTTTATAACTAATATCCGGGACAAATGCTACACATGTCAGGAGCTACCTCTTGATCACGTAGGAATGGCCTTTAGATGTCCAATGCTTGTGATTGATCTCGCACCATGTCATGTTACGACAAGAAATGTCATATTCTGAAGTAGGCATGATTGGTATTATACTCATTCTATATGGAATAAAAAAAAAAAAAAAAAAGGTGAATGCCTTTTAAGCCTCGGCTATGCCTACATGCAATTATTAAATATTTCTTCTAAACAAATAGTTTATATTTCAATTTCAGGTTATACAAAGTGAATTCTGAGACAATTCTCGCATCCAGTAGATCCTTGAGCTTGGGGTGTGATATTGTCTTTATTCTTGTAGCTTTCTCAATAAAATGAAGATCAAAAGATATTGTTAAGATTTCTTCACACACTGCCCAAACATTAATTTTATTTATTTATTTTTTTAATGATTTTAAGCACTTAATGCATACCAACACATAAAAAACAAGTAGGTCATCTTTGCCCACAACACATCCACAGGGCAAGTTGTGTGGATTGGATCCAACTTCTAATTTGTTTCACACTTCCAATGTTTCAAACCATTAATGGATAAGCCCATTGGACATTGGACTGTTGGGTAAGGCCTACATATCGAGTTGATTTCTTAGCTCAAGTCCAAGTTTTCATATGCTTTAACCCTACGTATAGAATTTGAATCAAATAGAAAAAGTTCGAATTCGACCCGAAATCTCATAAAATTTATTGCATTAATCAATATCAAGTACGAATTCAATAGAAATTTAAAATTCAATGAAAGTAAATAATAATTATATAAAAATATATATACATTATTTTAGTAAATAAAATACCTCGAAAAATATAAATTGCCACATATTTTATAAATATTATATACATAAGATTATTATTTTAACAAAAATAGTAGTAATATCCAGACTCGGATTACTAACAAATTAAACTACTTAATTTCATGTACAATATACTTAATTCTGATTATGGATATTTATAATCAGATCCGATTCGTTGAATATTTTAGTCAATTAAATATTAATAAAATTTAAATCAGATTCTTACCGTATTGCATTATTGCTGAAGTAGTTAAGTGAATGTTTGAGATTAATTCTAAAGAACAAATAAATAATTTATATCATGTTCTATGATATGTTGGGCATATGTGGAATTTGATTATAAATCTTTTGATTCATCACATGATACCCCAGTTCACAATGATATGCAAAATTAGTCCAATGTTAATTTTGGATATAATAATGGATGGTGATTTTGGGAGTAACGGCATAAATTCGAAAGGATCAAATGCTTGACCAATTCTAATGGATTGCTTTTTGTTGGGAGGTAGCGTAAAAATCATGTACATACATAACATTTATATATATATATATATATATAAGAAGTTAGGATCGACATTCAAGCTTGAAATGGCCCATCAACCCGTGTAAGGCATGTTGTTGAATTTTAAGGAATGGGACATTGTTAGACCCTCAGTACTCTGAGCAGCCATAGCACGGCAGGCTTGTGTGACAACGATTCTGAGGCGTTGATATAATGCAATACAAAATTTTGACTAAGTATTAATATTTTGGCACAAGCTATTTCGTAGCATATGGTATGCATGATTTGCCGGACTGGTCTCATTTGATGCATGATCAATGGGACAATTTGCACAAGCACGCTGTGCTGCATGCACCATACAAAAAACTATGTAGTTGCTGTGAGGACTTGAGCAAGATGAGCTACTTACTTTGTGATATGAGCTTAGTGTTGTGCAGAGAGCGCCTAGCGACACGCAACAGCGACACGTCATAAAATAATGTGTAGCGCTAGCAAATATCCATGCTTATGCTACATATATGACGTAGTTTTAGTAATTAAGTCATTTCTAAAATAGCCAGTGGGACATAAAGTCACCGTTTGGTTGACTACTAATAGTAATAGATGTCCGCTATAAAAGAATTTTTGCAAATTTCTTTAAATTCAATCAGGGTTCTCACAAAAAGAAATTGCATCTAGGCTCTATCTTTCCTTGTTTTGCAAATTGAGGAATAATGCAGGGTTGGGTGATTTACTTGTAAATTTGTATAGTGTCTATATTTCCATTGCATTAATGCATGCATTTTTACAACAATCGACAGAAGCTTTTAACTTGAATTAAACTCGTTGTGATAACAATATAAATGTATCCACATACTCCTGTATTTACATTATTTGACATACCCTATAAATTAACCAAGATTTCATATTTTATATGTACACAAGTGTAAAACTTATTATCAATATTCTCATTTACTTTCAAAATTTTACCATCCACTTATTTTATTATTTTCCATCTTTGTCCTTGTATTAATTTGAGCTTGCCAAGCGGCTATTAAAGAAATTGCAGAGTCACTTGCGGTGCAAGATGAAAGAAGCAGCCACCGCCCAAAAACCATGGGCTACACACCCAAACAATCCCTTGATCTTCTTGTCCACGTAATTTTCCTACTTTCCCCAACTTTTCCTAGCCTTGCAAATTGCAACATAAAGTATTGAAAGCTCCAAAAAAGCAAAATATAGCTGAGATTGAAAGAGACTTCACTTTGTAAAAAAAATTATTTTAAATAAAAATGAAATGAAATTGGTATTTGATTTTTATTTTTGTACGTAAGAAGGCCAAAATATTACCGTAAAAACAATTAAAAAGTGAGAGAGCATGGTTGATTATGTTTTTGAGTGATTTTTATTTAAAAATTTTGATTTTTACATAAACATGAAAATAAATTTGGACAGGTGTATATAAGTTTCCAGAAAAAAATATAAAATTTAATGTAATAACATCGATATCATTGCAGGTCTTATTATTTTTTCAGTTACACCACCCAAATTATATTGAAATTTATTGTTGAACTTTAATGTCGTCCTCGGTATCTTATGAACAAATATTGAGTAATTAGTTAATATATTTAACCAAAAGATGTTTTACATTTGAATATGATATGCGACAAACGAATGTTTTTTAATTTTTTTTTAATTTCAAAAATCATATAAATAAATTATTAAAAAATGTAACCAATTCCCACAATCTCTTCCTGATAATACGTTCAAAATAATTTCTGAATTTTATACAATTACTTTCTTCTCTTGTTTTCCTTCAAAAAACCATAACTATTTCTAACATTAATTAGCTTGACATCTCCTTAAGAAAACCAAAAAAGAAAAGGCTTGGCATCCCTCAATGTTGATCTGCTTCTAGAATTATTCTCTACAGATTGGGAAGTTACAATATCACCCCTATTATTAATCTAGTTGACGAAATAATTAATAAAACATTTGTAATATTACAACTAAGCCGATTGACGAAATAATAATTCCTGAAGCCACATAATGATTTCATAGTTAAATAAAACTGCACCAGCATTAGAGCAATTCTCTTATTTTTAAAAGACATAATTACCTCAACAATGTTAGAATTTGAATAATTATAATTACACCCTTTATTATCAGTTTAACTAATGAAAAACTAAACTCATGTAACATTATCACCACATCTCCTAAAAATCTAACATATAGATTAAAGCATTACAAATTGCTCTGTTAAGTTTTTGATTAATTAAAAGAACCATACAGAATATTTTGTGATTTCATATGCCGAGGTAATGTTCTATTTGATAATAGCCAAATGCACTGTTAGACATAAAAGATTCAATTACTTTGAGGTATTGTCCCATCAAAATTCATGGTAGAAGATTTGTCTTGAAAAGATATTTCGAATGGTAGAAGAAGGCAAATAGCTTATAAAGTATAAATTATCTCAAAACTCTCAACTCTTTTCAATGTAACACAAACTTAACATCATCATTTTATACCCCCCAATTGCAAAACGTAGACGGAGGCACATGATCCTCAATTCTCATAGACGGCGCCATATGATGATACTTAAAATTTTTTGCATTGTATAAAATGTTCAACCACCTTGAAATATTATCCTATCGATATTTGTGGTGAGAAGTTTTATCCTAAAACTACCTCAAGAAGGAGAATGGGAATAGTTTGTGAACTATTTTAAGGTCATCGAGTTCAATACAAGACAAACTTTGTAAGAGCATCACCCTTATTTTCTAAAAATAACATATTCTTTGGCCGCCCATAGAGGTCAAAACCGTGTGCTTCCCACACCCCACCCCTTGATTTCTTCAAAATCTGTTGTCTCCTTCATTCTCAAGCTCTAAATAAATCCCTATCAAATTCACATAACAAAACCTATAACGGAAAAAATGTGTCGAGGATTTCAACAGAACGAAAGAGAACGCTTGAAAATCAAAGCATTTTCCACACAGCTAACGGCTTCATGCTCTAACAGCGAAGCGTATTTACCCGATTACCTGACCCTGCATTACCTTCCCCGCATCAATGGAAGCCTCATGGAGATAAACGGGTCAAACATCCGACCCGATTCGCCCGCTTTCGTGACGCTTCATCGCGTTTTGCTGAAAGAGAGCAGCAAAGGGGTAATATACGCGAGCAGAGAAAGAGTTGCTGTTTGCGAAGGGGTAAGATTCGCGATATATGTTGGGGACGTGAGGGTGTTGAAGGGAATTTTCAGAAGAGACGAGGGAGAAAATTGGAAGATGGAGTGCGAGTTAGACGACGTCGTTGAGGGTGTGAAGGATGCTGAGGTGTCCGTCGCGGCGGAAGGGCAGGCCGCGCTGATGACTCAGAAGGTGGAGATGGTCGAGAATCAACGGCGACGTCGGAGGAGGAGGTGTTGTGAATTGGAGGAGATTCCGGAGGAGAGGGAGGAAGGGGAGTACGGATCGGATGTGTGCAGGTGTTGCGAGTGTTGTGGGGAGGAAGAAATGGACGGTGGAGATCGCGAGGTGGAGGTCGAGATGGAAATGGAGGGAGTAAGGTGGGCCGTCGACGTGGGGATTTGGGTTGTCTGTATCGGTGTGGGGACCGTAGGATATTTGGTTTCAAGAGCTTCTTCTTCTAGGAGATTTAGGGGGAAGAGATTCGTATGAGAAGAAATTTACTTTTAATTTTTGATTTTTTTATTATGTCTTGATATGTAATCTTGTAGTTTGGAGATTTTGAATATTTGAGTGTAAAAAGGAAAAATTTATACACATTCCACTGATTTTATTCAAGGAAATAATCTCTAATTCAAGATGTGATTGGTTATATTTGGATTTATTTCCTAATTATAGGATAATCTTTAATAATTAATGAGCCAGCATAGAATTTATAGCCTATCCAAATGAATAGCTAATATTTTAAAATAATTATACTTTCCACGTCACAAGATTTGATTTAATTACATAAATATTCTTGTAATTTGTGAAATTATAACTACAAACACCATTAGACCACTTTTTTTTTTGATAAACCATTAGAGATACCACTTGATCCAACCAAATTATTGCTAGAATCGTGTGGGCGAGAGAGCCAAACGATAACTACGAATCATGAATCCACCATTGGGCAGAGTATATAGGATGCCGAGTAATATTCTAGAATATTCCATCATCACGCAGCCATGAAGAATTCCAATTTGAAACTTGGGCAGAGTACATAGGATGACGAGTAATATTCGAGAATATTCCATCATCGCGCAGCCATGAAGAATTCCACTTTGAAATAGGGCAAAATGCAATTTACCCCCTTGTATTCACTCTAATTGGCACAAAATCCCCTGAATTTTTTTAATTAGCATAAAACCCCCTGTATTCTTGAAAATGAAGCATACTCTCCTCATTGAATTTATATAATTTTTAGAATAATAAAATTACTTAAATACTCTCGATTTTTTCAACGTTTAATGTCAAGAATTTTTAGCTTATTGTGCAATTTGATTTGTTTAACCTCCAATAGCTTTTAATTCTATACTTTGTTTACTTAAAAATTTATATTTTTCTCACTTTGAAATTAACATATATACTATATTATTATCTATATAATATATATAAAACATAAAGTATTTTTTATAGTTATTTGGAATTCGTTATCAGGTGAATAGATAAAAATATTCCCATTCTAAAAGATAATTATAAAATAGTTATAAAAAATAATAACAAATTTTAATATTTGTTCTATATAATAAATTCTAGTAAAAATAATCCTATTATAAAATATAATAACAAATTAGTTCTAAAAAATATTGAAAAATATTTTTTGTTAACTTTTATTTTCAATATTTATATTTATTCAATTATAATTTTTTGCAATATTTCATGAATAGAAGGGGTTTTATGCCAATTAAAGTAAAATTCAGGGGGTTTTATGCCAATTAAAGTAAAAATGGGGGGTAAATTACATTTAATCAGAAGGGCAAATAAGTTATTTTATCTCATAAAGTAGCAACAAAAACATAAAAATTCGCAAAAATGGCGCGTGCAATACACACAATGGAGACATCCCATTTTTTGCTATATTTTCAAAAATACAGGGGGTTTTATGCTAATTAAAAAAATTCAGAGGGTTTTGTGCCAATTAGAGTGAATACAGGGGGGTAAATTGCATTTAACCCCTTTGAAACATGAAGAGCACAGCGGGCCTCCCAAATACTTTTCCAAGTTGGCAAGGCTCTAAACCCTAAATTAGCTTGCAGAAAGTTCGTCGAAAAAAAATAACGTGCTTTAAAAAATTATGTTAAAAAGGATTCGAGTTAGTAAAGATTCGCCATATTTGTTTGGTTAAAAGAGCCATCCTCAGTATTTCTTAATTAAAAGATGGAAAGTTAATTATTCTTGGTGAACCTATCGATGACACGGGACGAGATTTCATATTTCAAATAATATTTCATCTCCCATTCCATATCCTTAAATACATGTCATGTGTATTATATTTATTACTATATATTTTTATAAAGAAATATTTAATATACGTGACATATATTTAAAGGCATGAAATACCATATTGAAATAGGGGATTTTATCTTCTATTACACACAAACTTGGACAAGTTCATTTCTTAATAAAAGATAAAAGGTCAATATTGAATTTTCATTAATTAATTGTACAAATACGAGTCTGTTTTCACGTTAGAATGGTTAAAAGAAAGACAAGTTTTGTATTTGTAATAATAATTTGGCTATCAAAATTTAATTTTTCAGTTTTGCCTTATAATTTTTTAGTTTTTATTATTTATTTATCTAGTTTTTTGTTACAACTACAGGCACTTCATTATTTTTATTTCGACCATCACTCCATTATCTTTTACTGCAACTACTCATGTACGACTGCTTTTTCATTGGCATTTTTTAATAGTCATATCTTTTCATTTTCATATATCATATTGCATTTATTTAAAAGAAATAAAATATATTTAAATATTATTACTTGCGATGATGATACTAAATTTGTCCTACATCGAAAGAGCTGAGAATCTTGAGATATATAGTTTATAAGTTCTCTCACCATTCGAGACGCTTTTCATAAAAATTCCCATCGATTATTGACGAGACAATACTTCGTAGCAGTTAAACCTTTCTCTTAAGTGACGAATTTTGATATTAATTTTTGATGTTCTTTGCCATGTGCCTGCTTCCAAGCTCTCGACTAGAGGATTTATAATGATAATACTAAATTTGTCTCATATCTAAAGAATTAAAAGTTTGAGATAGTTTATAAGTTATCTTTCACTCTAACTTTTTATGACACATTTTCAAGATTACACCGTCACTTGAGTGTCACAGAAGATAATACTTTGAAATTAATAGTTGAATATTTCATATTGAGTAATGAACTTGGATATCATTAATTTAAAATAATATTTTATATACGTAAAAATAGAGATAGAGAAAGGGAGAGAGGAGGAGGAAATTATATCTCATTAAAGCTGTAAAAAATAAATTTCAGTAAATTATTTATATCCAATCAATTGCACGTGGCGCGGGGCCCACAGCCCTTATCATTTTCCATACACGTGGATGTCCTATACACCATAATGGAGTAATCGCATGTGGAGGTCTCCTGCACCGGTTGTACCTTAGACTTGTTGTCCTCAATGAATGAAAACAATTTCTTTACATGAATTTAATACAGAAAAGGACAAATCACCCAAAAAAAAAAAAAAAAAGAAAAGAAAAGAAAAAAAGAAAAAGGAAAAAGAAAAAAGAAATTATAGACAATTAAATGAAGATTCATGAAAAATTGATCACAGAAGAAAAGGACTAAAAATCCACAATTAACATAGAAAGGGCCGTCCATGTATAAATGATTAGGAAAGAAAGTTTATTAAAATATTTTAGAGATAAGAAAAATATAATTTTATCATACGCGATAAAAGAAGTCGATGCAATATTAAAAATATAATTTAAATATTATGGCTATTTTAAATGATACTTGTACTTGCAAAATTATTTACGAAATAAGAACAAACATTAAAAATTGAGGCATATTTGTAATTTGATAAGTGTGATCATAGTACATTAATATAAGTTAACAATTCATTAGAGTATATCGTTTCATGGGACAACCAATATTTGTTTACGAAAGTTGTAACTTATTAATTTTTTTTTACTTTAATTAATAACAAATTGATTAATTGTTATTCTGGATAAGTTTAAATATATATTTGTATTGGCAAAATTAATATGACTTTCTTAAAATTAACGTTGTTATGTATTCAAATTATTTGACATAATGATGTGAGTAATTTATAAGAGTTCAAGTGCTTCGGATTGAGATAGATCAGAACAGGACTCACTAAGTAAAATTATAAGATGTGCATTTTGATTTGTTGGCTAAGTCAACCCTACTAGGTATATAAAATCTGACCCTACACACTAAAAGAATACCATTTAAATTATTCAATGTCAATAGTAGTAATTTTGGCATACGACAAGTTTTATAAATACGCATAAATCAATTATAGTCACATATACAATCTTTAATTACAAAATACTTTTTAAGTCTCTTCAAATCTTTCATATTATATAGATCATGACTTGAGCATTAGAGTGTCTTCTCTAACTTAATCATCCAATAACCCCTAATTTTTTTCCAGAGCTTAAGCTATTTAAATCATTCTCAATAGCCCTGATCCTATTTTAGGATTTAGTTGACTTGAGTATTTTTCAAAGTATTACTCAAAAATTCAGATTACGTAATATCATAAATTTACTTATATCATTATGCCTTTAGTTAACCAATCAGAAAAGAATATATAACTTTGTGATAAAATCAAAATTAGGATCAAACTCAACGATGATGTTATGTGGTTAAATTAGAGGTATAATGATGAAAGTATGTTAAAATTTGAGTCTATATTTTCTTGGAACGCTCTCATATTGGACCACGTTGAGATATTTTGTTTACGTACAACACCCTAATGCAATGGTTGTACTGTTGCACCCCATGTCCAGGGTACAGCTATTGCTGTCGATCATTCCCAATTTCCCGATTCATCTCCCTCGATTTCTATATCCCATTTTCTCATGGCAGTCAACGGTTCGATAATTTATACTATTAAATAATAAATAAATTATTAAAATTACAATAAAATGAAAAAAAGATTGTTAGAAAAAGAAACAAATTGTGAAAAAATTGCTGATAATTCGGAGCACTGTGATAGAGAGAGAGGGAGAGACTGCAAGACTTCAACAAACTTCAAAACAGTCCATTTTGTAGTCTCTCGCCGTCTGCCAAGAATTCCAACCATAATCAAAGGCAACAGGAAAAGAAAAAGAAAGACCCGGTTTCTATCAGATAGAATTGATTCAATTTTCTGCTTGAAAAATTTGATTTTTTTGTGGGTTTTGAGGTTGATGGCTGTTTGAAGAAATGGGGAAGAATTACTCGTTGAACTCGAATGATTACAAGCTGTTAGAAGAGGTGGGATTTGGTGCGAGTGCAACTGTTTACAGGGCGATCCATTTGCCTTCAAATGAAGTTGTGGCTGTCAAGTGTTTGGATCTCGAACGATGCAATTGCAATCTGGTAAGTTCCATTTTTTCCCAATTTTTTGTTGTGATTTTGTTTATAGTTGTGGGGATGTTTGTGTTTGAGATGAGTTCACTGGATTTTTGTGTGGGGTGAGCAGTCATCCTCCAGATAGAGACTTGTTTTGATTGGTTTGACTTCTAATGCATAAGCTTTTGAGTTCATTTGTTTGATTTCGGATGGCGGGCTTTAAGGAATTAATTGTGAACTTGATTGAATAGAGATGAATAGTGTGGTAGAGGAAGTTTTGGAAGTTGAAGCATTGAATTGGCTTGAGTTAATTATGTTTAGAGAATGGTGACTTGCTGCATTTTGTTGGCACCTTTGGATTTTGTATCTCAAATTTAAAGCTGAATGATCTGATTGTAGTGAAAGTAATATCGGCGAGGCTATACAGATATTTCTGGATTGGTTATATGAAAAACACTTACTATATGGTGTATTTCGATAAGAATGTTGTGGAAGGTTCACATATCGCGGGTGATATCTAATTTCAAGATTAAGTTTACATGTAACTTGAGAAAATGCTACTTCCATGGAATGATTTTGCATCCAAAACTGCTACTTCCATGGAATGATTTTGCATCCAAAACAATTATTTATAGGCGTAGTTACCTTAACATTCCCCAAGTTTTGACCTAATTATAGAAATACCCCATGTGGTTCAGGAAATTAGAAGAACAACCCCTGGTGTTAGTTCGGTTGAAGGAAAACTAAATGGAGCATGCATCACATTACTTTGAGATCCTCTGAAAATCTAACATATTAACATAAATTGTATAAATAAAACTTCTGTGATCTATCATTAGATCAACATATACATGCTTAAGTTTTCATGGGTGTAATTGTAGTACCGCAAGTGCTCTGTTAAATTTTTTGTTAGCTGAATTAATGCCCAGGGATGGTGGGGGTGTTACTGTAATTTCCAAAATAAAATAGGGTGTATCTGTAATTAGATCAAAACTCAGCTATGTTGAGATTAATTGAATTGTTAAATAATTATATATTCCGGACCTCTATGCAACTGTGGTGTGTCCTTAATTGGTATCTTGATTAATTTACAAGTCACAGCAGTGATCTCTGCCATTTACTTGAGGAAGTCCTTCTATATCAGTAGTCATGGTAGTTTGCATTGAATCTAAAATTGCAACTTCTGTTTTCAGTTTGATACTGTGGACATATCATTTTATTACAAATATGGTATGTCAGTGTGAGTAGTGTTATCAATTTCTCTCATTGATTATGTATTTGTTCCATTAAATGATATAACACATGTTTTATTTGCGCCTGTCCTTGTTTTATTCTTATTTCCCTAGATACTGAGGATCTATTTAGTTTTATTTAGGAAACACTTTTAAAGAAAATATATAGGAAAAGGTCTACAGAGATTCACTCGTATTTGTTAGAAAATGAATTTGGGTTTGGATGAATTGTTTCCTGGAAGTTGGATTTTGTGAAAAATTTGTATGATTTTATTTTCAAATATTGTCAAATCTGACGTCATATGTCCTTTCACATGCGTTCCATCTAATATTAATAGTATTGAATCCTGAATTTGGCTATGTGCTCATGATTATGTGTGAATCATGGTTCAAAATAATTATTTAAACTGTCTTATGTTGTAATAGTTATTAAAAGGAAGAGAAATAATGCAGTATGCAGGCGCGTGGGGGTTTGATTGGGAAGAGAGAAAAAAAGTGAAAAAGGGGATTGGTGTATTGGGTTATGAAATTTTAAAGGATGTATATGGATATTTTCTGTATCCAAAATATGTATTTTTTTTTTCCCAATATATATGTGTGTGTGTGTGTTTATATCCAAAAATAGGTGAAAAAAGGTGGATTAAGACGAAATTCTCACTGTAAACATTTGGATCTGCCTAAGTTTCTGCAATTTTCTTTTGTTTCAAAAGAATCAAAACTATTTATGCTGATAACTGGTGGTAGCACATTAAAACACTGATTTCCTCAATGCAATATAACTATTGAGCACTTGATCTGGAAAATGGGTTCCTTGCTCCATATCTCGATATTGCTAAACTGTTGCTAAGCAGGCTTTTCCCACAAAAATTGCACCCCTTCTTTTTGCAGGATGATATTCGCAGGGAGGCTCAAACAATGATCTTAATTGATCATCCCAATATTATAAAAGCACATTGTTCATTTGTTGTTGACTGCAACCTCTGGGTGGTCATGCCTTTTATGGATGAGGGTTCTTGTCTACATCTCATGAAGATAGCATATCCGGAAGGATTTGAAGAATCCGCCATCGGGTCTATCTTGAAAGAAACTCTGAAAGCTTTGGAGTATCTGCATCATCATGGCCACATTCATCGTGATGTGAAGGTTAGGATTCTGCATTATTAGATTTTGTTTGGACATCTTTATAGACTTGACATTTTCTTTGGATCCACCTAAATTATTGAATTACGTCCCATTTGTTTAACAGTTATGTCTTGCAGGCAGGAAATATATTAATGGATCACAATGGTGAGGTGAAGCTCGCTGACTTTGGTGTTTCAGCTTATATGTTTGACAGAGGTGATAGACAGCGCTCAAGGAATACCTTTGTAGGAACTCCATGCTGGTATTCGACTACTTTCCTTCTGCCTATCACTTGTCCACTCTCTCTCTTTCTGTATATGTATGTATATCTATAATTCTATAATATAATATATATAAAGCATTAGACCCTTCTTGGGGTGTTTTCGTGTAAAGTTCCTAAAATACCCTTATTTTGTATTTTAAGTAATAATCACCCACATCACCACAAGTCATAACCTACTAACTAAGTAATGTATATTATATATAATTATAATATATATACATTAATTATATTTTAATTATCAAACGCACACATATGGATTGTGCATGGAATGCTAGTTTTTATTATTTTACATTGGATGTTACTTCTTTTTGGTGATATGTGTTTCACTTTATCTCATTCTACAGGATGGCACCAGAAGTGTTGCAGCCAGGAACCGGATATGATTTCAAGTAGGTTTTACTCCACATCTTATAATGTCATGTTTTTATGATAATAAGTGCTCATGCCGCCATAAATGTTGGTCAAGCATCACAAACGTCTTCTTGCATATATGCATGTGTGAATTTAATGATAATTGTGAATAGAGGTATACAGATAAACCACCAAAACACTCCAACTGACTGCCTGACCCAAACCACACCACAATTCCGGATTGAGGGTTGGATGGGTTAGGCTTGGGTTTATAAAAAGAAAAACTACAATTTTGGGTTGGATTTGGTTTTTCCTATTTATAAAACCGCATAAAATGCCCCAACTATAATGTGTGTGTGTGTGTTAGAAGTATGAATCGTAATAAAAGATAATACAAAGCTTAATTTAAATTACCCTGAAAAATGGTAATCAGTGGGCAATAAATAATAGAAAATATTGCACAAACTATAGGGTAAGACCTCTAGGAATAACAATATTTAATGCCCAAGTTAATTAATTATAATGATTTTTACCAAATTTAGCTCTCTAATCTTGCTTTCACTTGCTAATATTTTCCCGACTAAATTTGCCTGCATAGACATCTTAAGTTTGAAGACATAGCACAATAAAAAATTCTTTGTTATTTTTATACATACTTTCTGATTGTATGAATCTTAATCCTCTTTTATCTTAGAACATATATTTAAAAACAAAATGGTACTCGTGATGTAACTAGTTAAAATAGAATTTTATCTTATACAGTTATATTCATCAAATTTTGTATTGGACTCCAA
>JACFYI010001866.1:433753-447544 GCA_014898755.1 Handroanthus guayacan
TGAGCAACCACCCGCCGTACCCGCCTCTATTTTGAGGCGGCGCCGCCCTGCAAATCACCACCTGATATGATGACTTTTATACTATAATTGAAATAACTGTAGCTGGACTTGATTGAACAAATGAGAGTATAGTTAATTTTTATTCTTCATCTTTGTTGGATTAATGCTCGATAAATAAATTGGATCGACATGATCCTTTGTATTGCTGTGTTAAAGAATTAATTAAAGGGATAATTGGACTTTGCCACTCAAACTATGGTTGTTTCTATACCTCACTGATCAATATTTTTTGAAAGTTTGTATAGTCGATAAAATTGGAAAAAAAAAAAAAAAGTTTGGTAAGTGGCGTGTAAGGATGACAATTTAGGTCGATCGGGTGCGTCAGGTGGGTGCAGGTATAACCTTATTTCAACCCAACAAATTTACTCCCAACCCAAATCCAACCCTTTAAATTTTCAACTTGAATAACCTAAATCAAACCAACCCAAATTAAATCAGGTCAACCTAGTCAGTGTGATTTAAACTGGGTTGACCCACTAATCCAAAAACCTACAACCCAACATGTTTAACAATACTGATTTTTATGAAATATTAAAGTTTTTGTAGCCTTTTTTTCGATTATTCAAACAAATCATCAGTAAGAGATCGTAAAATGAAATACCAAATGCAAAAGCTAGTCTAACTGTCCAAATAATATAAGACTAACATGATCATCTTCTTCAACATTATAAATACTAGCGCTTATTGCACATTCGATGTGTGTGCATAAAATATTTCATATATCTCATATATATTAAGTATAATGAATACTTTATTTGTGGATTCGGTACTTAGAATATAATTAATATATTTAATATAAATATACAAAATTTAATATAAAAGGATAAATAGTGGATTATGATTTTTTTATTGGGCTATAAGTCGTTATTAAAGTGAATTAATATTGAGGGTATTTCAAGCATGATACATGGAAATATACTACCAAAATAATTATCTTTGGCCCTTAGTGCCTCATACTTTATATATAGTATAGATTATATAAAATACATATGTTTTATACTATAAGGGGTGGGCTGGGTTCAAGTTAGACGGATTGTTGGATCATTTGGAATTGAATTTTGGGTTGAATAGATCAACTTGCAATCCAACCCAATCCACTCAAATTTTGTGGGTTCTTATTTAGGTCAACCTGATTTTGACCCAAGTCAATAAGCTCAAATCCAAACCCACTAATTTTATATTAGGTTCATGTTGGTTGATGGGTCAGGTCGGAAATTGCCATGTCTATGAAAATAGGTATAGTTCAGATGTCAAAAATGTATTTATCCCTTAATTAAAACTAACATGAATGCACACTCGATACACGTTTATTCTTTGTATAAATTAAAGTACAAAGTCGGCTTGATCTGTGTGTATTTAATAATTAGAATTTAATTATTATATTTAATATAAAGAGATAAATTAGTGGTTATGTCTATTTATTAGACTATGCATGATTATTAGGATGAGATAATATTAAAAGATATATTAATGATAACACATGAAAACACACGCAGAATAACTACTTAAAATCTTCTATATGATATCAATTACTGTACTAACATTCTATTAATTTAATACATGTATGAAATTCTAGAAAACTAGAATAATGATAATAGTTGAAAATTTTGAGATCCTACAAACATCTCTTAACATGTGGAATATTTGTAACTCATATTACTTTCTTTTCTATGGCATCGAAATTTCACTATAATTTTTTCGACCATGCAAAAGTAAATGCACAAACATTGTTGTATAGATGAACATTGTAGATGGTATTATTTATTTTTCTGTTTTAATTACCTTCTATTAATAAGTATAACTTTCATGTCTCAAAGAGAAATTAAATAGATAAAATTAGAGGTAGAGAATTACAACCACACTCTTGAGATTTTCAATATTTTTGACACCCTTTGACTTTCTAGGCCTTCTAATGTTTGTCTTTTTCTTTTTTTATGGGTAAATATGAATCATGTAATACGACAAAAAGGAACGAAGTTTAGTTGACCCTATCCACCATCACAAAAATAATTAATAGGGAATTTGTTTAAGTCCATTAGTTAGTTGTCATCAATGTTTTGAAAAACGGATAGAACATCAAATTAGTGACTTTACTGATTATTGGTTTGACCAATTTGACGTTATAATAATAAAATAATTATATTTAATTTTATATATTATAAATATTAGCCAATAAATAGAAAATTTCAGTAACGAAAAGTATTTAGTTTATTTTTCCTTTTTTTTTCACTGTTATGTCAAAATTCTATATAATAATGGGTGAAATTGCCCCAATTGGTTTTGCATATGTAAAATTAGACAATTATTGTCGTTTCAAGGCAAATATGACAGACTCCTGAAGCTCACATATCAAATCTGTTCAGAGTTCAATGCTCATTTAAACAATTGTTATTGTCGTTTCAAAGACATTTTTACCCTTCCCTTCTTCAAGAAGAAAAAGGAGAACAAATGGAAGGGGGGTGAGGCCAAAAGCCCTTTTGGTTTTGCCCCCTTTTCTTCCTAAAAGTAATCTTCCATCTCAAATAGAGAAGAAAATAGTGGAGAAATAAAAGATGACCTTCACTTTTCTATTGTTCCGTTTGTTGCTGCGCGTGTACTGAAATTGCTTCTTGTTGGTATTTCTTTTATACAAAATGGTGGTGCCAATCCGAACCCCGATGATAACTTAAAGAATATTTTGATCTTTAAATGTTCAGGTATCCTTTAAATTATAATTGATGTTCAAATCTGGACGGAATATTTATAAATATTTTGCTAAAAATGAGTTGATATGGTAAAATGTAACTTTTCTAAAAGTTTGTATAGTCGATTGAATTGGGAAAAAAAAAAGCTTGATTAATGAAGTACAAAAACGGTTATAGTTCAAATTGCAAAGGGTATTTATCCCTACTAAATCATTTAAATCAAATTATTAGGCCAGGTTGGGTCTAATTTCAACATGATCGACCCAACTAAAGAGCCTAAACCGACCCTTTCAACGAGTTAGATTACATAAACCCAATCTGGCATCTCTAACTTTTTTTTAATAAAAAAAAAAACCGACTACATTCAATCAATAAATCATCAACCAAGGAGGCCTTGTAACAATAATAAAATGAGGGCCACATAATCTAATAAGTTATAGGGATGAGTCTTGCTTTCTACTTAATATTTGCGTGTTTTCCTATTGAGGTTAGGCTTTAGTATTTGTATAGTATTTGTTTGTTAGTCATTTTTCTTAATCTTGATCTCAAATGTATTGATCTATTAAATGTATCTAGATTCTAGTTACATTATCAATACACTAATATAAATACTTTGATACATTCAAAGATGAGATATATTAACTAAAACAAAAAAAAATTCTCATAACAATCACACAGTGGAAAATCCTCTAAGCTATTATATGGCAGAAAAAAATAAAAAATTCACAAGCCACCGGGGACTTGTAACCTCTTCACAACCAAATGGTTATGAGTTATTAGTATCTTCTTATCTATCTATACTATATAAAAAGGAATTTATAAATGATAGTTCTCATGCCAAATTTCATAATTTCAATTTATCTTTCAACTACCATCACCCTCTACTATTTTCAACAACAACCACTCATCCATTGCTAATTTTAAATAATATTTAAAAAGTTAAATGGCAGTTCTATGAAAAAGTGTTTTCCTTAGTTGCATTGTATATATAAACAAAACATAATTCATTAAAAGAAGTATTATATAAAATAGTTTCACGTGTCCATGTACATAATTTAATGTATAACACTAGCTTTTGCATGCATAATTTATGTATACATTTTTCTTTATAGATTATATACATTTAACTGAATGTTAATTTATATACAGTACAAAAATATATAACACAAGTGATAATATAAATTTGTCACTAATTATATAAAAAGTAAAAAAAAAATTATATTTTGTCACTAAATACCACCCTCTACTATTTTTACGCGATAATGCGGCTGCCACATGTAGAGTTACTTTGTCCACATGTAAAAGAATCTTAAAAAAAAAAAAAGAAAAAAGAAAGTGTAATCAGATTACAAATTAGTGCTATAATCTCAGATTACAAATTATTGCTGTAATCCCATAAAAAGTAGGAACTTGCAACTTCATGCAATAAATTAAAATTTGTAATCAGATTACAAATTCTTGTGTATATAAACTGGCGAGATATCAACACCAAAGAAATGTAATTTGCAATTTATCTATTTCCAAAAAAAATAAAAAATGATTAGCCTTAAGCTTCTAATTACCTTTATTTTAACCCTATTTTTAGGGTTTAGCGCCAATCAACTGAATCTGAACGGAGTGAACGCCCAAATTCAATCCAAATCATCCCGGGGACTGGCGGGAGATAAACGTAGCGGCCCTTCTACTCCGACGGAGCCGCCGCACAGCGGCCATCCGCCAACGCACAAGGGCCATCTACCGTTGCACGATCGCCATCCACCACCGCACACTGCCTGACGCGTGACGACCGCCATCTGCCGCCCAATCGGCCTCCAGTTTGAGGTGGCGCCGCCCTAAGGAAAACAATCGCTTCACTTTCATATTGTAATTGGAATAAGTGGAGGTGGACTTGGTTTAATAAATGAAAGTATTAGTTGAGTTTTTCTTCCTCTTCTTCTTTGTTGAAGTAATGCTTTGATAAATAATTAATTGGATCGACATGATCTTCAGTATTTTTGTGTTCAATAATTAATTAAGACTAGCTTCCATTCACATTTTATGGGTTCGCATAAAATATTCAATATATATTTCACATATATTAAAGTAATATGAAGACTTGATTTGTGTGTTTTTATAATAAGAATATGATTAATATGTTTAATATGAATGAATATGCATAATTAATTTAATATAAAGAGATAAATTAATGAATTATAACATTTGAATTATTATTAGTCTGTGTAATTGCTCTTTGATAGAGGTTACAAGGGTAAATTATACTAATTTATAGCCTCTTATAGCTTCTTTGGTATCCTATATTGAACAGCAGATAGCTCTGCCACACAGGGGTCATCCCTTTTCTTCTCCTACTAATATTACATCTTCCTCCTAGGACTAATTAGTATGGAATAATGAAATTTTAATAATGTCTTTAATATTACAATTATCTAAAGGAAATGCACTTTATGGAAGGACGTTTGTGTTTTTATCTAGGAACTCTAAATTAATAAGGATTGCCAAATGCTTGATCAAATGTATAAATGTACTATTTTAATATTATCCACAAATTAATAAAGACTACCAAACTCAAGACTAATTTATATATTCGACAATTTAAGAAGACTATAAATTAGTACGAGAAATTTAATACAAGCATACCAAGTGCCTCTTAATATTTTGTTTTAGAGATAAATGAATTATAACTTTTTATTGGATTCTGGGTGCTTAGTAGGGTGAAATAATATTAAAGGATATATTAGTCATGACAACATAAAAACACATCATTAAAATAATTACCTGGGGTCTCATACTTTCTATATTGATATGCATTTATTTTTGGAACATCATCTCTATTAATTTGCAAGACGTGTACCCTTGGATATAGTGTTTATCATTTTCGAATTAGGGGTGCAAAAATAATTTCCCCCCTATAAAATTTCATATTGATGCAAAAAAATAAAAAATAAAAATTTGGACTTTTATCTTTATTCTGATAGTAATATATATATATATATATATATTTACATAAATTAGTATGAAAATAGAAAAAAATGATTAAGGATAATTTTTTCTTTATAAACGACAACTCAGGATTGATTTAAGGAGAAGCAAAAAAGCTTTTTTTATAAAACCGTGTCAATATATTTTCAACTTTTCTTCTTCTTCTTTTTTACATTTTTTTTATATTGCTTTTATTATATATATATATATATATATATAAAGTGTGAATGTCAAAAGTAATTATTTTGATGGAATATTTTCATGTGTCACACTTAAAATGCCCTTTATTGTTAATATACGTTAATAACCATCTACAACACAAGAAAAAGTTATTGACTTACTAATTTATCTGTTTATATTAAATTATGTGTTTATTTACATTAAATATATTGATCGTTTTCTAATTGCTAACTACACACTACATTATATTTTAATATATATGAAATTTATATTAATTATCTTATTCAGACTCATCAAGTGTAATTTGAATGCTAGCATTAATAAAAACTCATTATAGAATGTAATACATGGAAAATTATAATCAATGATCGGAAATTTATATTTATGGAGGTGTTTTAATTAATCAAATAATGTATATATTTTTAAATATAATTATTTATTAATGTTATTTGGGGTTTATTTATTTATTTTTTATCATGTTTTGAATTTTAATCGAATTTGGGCTTGGTATTAAGGAACCTGGATCTTAAAAGATCTCAAATCGAAATCGGGTATGAAAATCAATTATTTGGTTAAATCCAACCCATTGATTATATACCTATATATATATACCTCGCGTGTGCGCTGTGTAGCTTCCACAAACTAAATAAAAGAATTCAAATGGATATGAATACCTGCAAAAACCAAATTGCGCCTTAAAATTTGCTGCATATACCTTGAGATATATAGCTCATTCTCATATATACATCGATAAGATTTCTATAAAACCGATCTTTCAATTGGAAATGGACTTAAGATCCTCAACTTAATGCAGAAATCAAGAGCAACTCCAGCAAACAGAAAAATCAAAAGACTTTCAGAAACATAAATCGAACCATCGAAAGCATGCGAAAGAATGCTTCCTCCGTCTAACTCAAGTGGCGGTCCAGCTCCAAGCATTCCTAGGCCTGCAAATAACGGAGAACCATAAGGGGGTTTTACTATAATTTTTAAACCATAAAGAAGTGTGGTCGTAATTTTTCAGATCATAGCTATCACTCAGTAACTGATGATGGGGTGTTATTGTACATCTCAAGTTAGATGGAGTGTCATTGTAGTTAGGCCTAACTTCGGAGTGGTTGAGGTAGTTGACTTAAAACCTTGGAACCCGTCTTCATAATGGTGAGTAATTTCCAACATTAACTATCACTAAGAGGGTGTTTGGCTAAGCTTATTTAAAACATTGTATAAGCTTTTACATCTTATAAGATGTTTTGGATATTAGATCTTATTTTAAGAATGACTGGTTAAAGTGTTTGGATAAAATAAGACCTTTTACTTACAAAATGTTATTAATGTCAATTTTGTAATTAAAATGGTTAAAAATGAAAGTGCATGTGAAAATCTTAAAAATAAGTTAAGATTTCCTTACTTTTCTAAAAAGAGTTTATAAGCTCATAACATCTTATTTTGAAAGATAATAAGATCTTTTTCAAAAAAAATTACCAAACATATTTTAACATCTTATAAACTCTTAAACATATTATAAGATGTTTTGAAGAGCTTATAAGCTCACCCAAATACCCTCTAAGTTTTGTATACCAACTACATTCTACTCTCTCGTCCCCAAAGAATGGCTCAAGTTTAAGCAAGGTCCCACTTCGATCAATATATTAGATGTCCACATGGTCTAATTGTAATGTTACACAAGTCTGTTAGGTTTTCCGTTAACTGATCTAATGGCATAAGATATTATTATAGTTGTCAAACCACATGGACTGTTTTTGCAATGATTCCAGAAGCAAATGGCATTAAGAAATTTGGGATAGAGGTGAGTTGTATAACTAGTACCTTTTGCAAAGGCAAAAGCTGCAGAAGTCCCCGATTTCAGCTGAAAATTATCCAATTCTCTTCTGATTGCATAGCGGAAAGTTACTCCAAACAATGCACAACTGACGAAGGTGATAGCCAGAGGAAGTATCAGGTCGACATTGCTGGTAACCCGAGATAACGAAATGGGAAGTTGTGCGAGAGTGCCAACGACAGCAGATATTGAAGCAGCTTTAATGGACTCCAATCTCTCCTCATCTTTTTTTATCACATCCATCTCAGTACCTGTCAATGATCGTTCTGCTTCTTCCACCAGTGCTCTTGCTTCCAATATTTCTTTCTGGCATTCTGCAATCTTTAATGGCTGAATCTATCAGCATCTTTAAGAATTATACGATGTCAAATAGCTCAGATGAGATAGATTGGCAAATTCTATTTCCTTCTCAACTTCTTGTGTGTGTGTGTGAGGGAGGTATATCGCGAAGTAAGTGTGTGGAAACATGGATACTTAAGCATAAACAAGAAACTCAATTGCTCTAACATTGAATGCTCAAAGTACAAATAATAATAACCATCTGAGACTAAGAGGGTCTTTTGGCTTAAAACATCTTTTAAGATATCTAGACTTTATATGATGATAAAGAATGTTCGGCAATTTTTATTTTTAATTTTATTTTGAAGAAAGATTATAAGCTCCCGAAATATGAAGGATCTTATAAGCTACTCTAAAGAATAAGAAGATCCTACCTCATTTTTAAGATCCTAACATACTTCTTCAATTTAAATCATCTTAATTACAAAATTATCATTACATCTTAAAAGCTGTAATATCTTATTTTATCAAAATACTTCAACACCTTATTTTTAATATATTATCAAAGATCCTATAAGCTCCAAAAACATATCCTAAAGCACTTCGGAATCCCTGTTCCAATTCATGATTTTCATTGTACGGATTCATGTCAAGTGTATGATATTTGCAACCTTTTGTACTTATAAGAAAATATTTAATACGCCTGACCTCTATTTTTAACACGATAAAAAACTGTTTGGGATCCCAACCGCTTCTAAAGTTTAAGAAACTTATAAAATGCTTAAAATTAACAATATGTACAATAAACAACTGAACCGCAAACAACAGATTCAGAACCAACTTCTTGACAATGAATTGTTAAGTATTCAACTTATTCACCACAACATCAAAACTAGCTTACAATATTCAAATCGCATAAGCTATCCCTCAACAATAAACACTATAATCATATAATGAACTAGAGTCTCAATACCTCAGAGGCTTTTGATTCGAGCTGATTAATATAATCCCTCATAATCCGGGCCTCAATTTCTTGCTTCTCAATCTCTGCAAGCTCTCTCTTTGCCATTTCAACTCTCCGTGAAGCTTTCTCCAGCCCATCCAACAAACCCCTATTCTCTTCTTTGTTCAGTAGTTCTTCTACTCTCTCGTCGACCATTCCCGAAAGCACGTCCTTCAAACTTTCCCCATTTCCGCTTCCTGCGCTGCCATTTTTGCTGCATTTTACGGCTAAGGATGTTCTTGGAGTTGAAAATAGGGCTATAATTTGGGGCTTGATTGAAGGGATTGTGTGAAATCTTTCTGGGAAGAAGGTTTTGGGGTTTGCGAGTGAGATTGATGAAGGGGTTACTGTGGCTGTGCTAGTTAAGGTAGTTTTCATGGTTGGACAATTTGGGGGGATTTTGGGAACAGGATTCTAGCAACCAATGGCATAAATTGCTTATCTGCATTTCTTCTCCTCCTCGGTGTCCTTTTCCTAAAAAATAAAAAGATAAATAAATAAATTCTTTTTAATGACTGTTTTCTCTGGCAGATACTTCTTTTAATTACTCAATTGCAATATTGTGAGTCAATGCCCGGGTACTTAACAATTTACAAAATATGTTATCAAACAAATACAGGACATGGATATACTCTAAACATACGCAAAATATGTATCTGACACACTACGTGATGTCTTAAAGATTGAAAATTTGGAAAAAAAAGAAAAAGAAAGTAACGATACAGTAATGGACATATTGACTAGACAATTTTCAATTATCATATTGGTTCGTTTGCATCTTGAGACTTAATTTGTTTAAGATTGTTACTTTGGTGCTCAATTCTTGTTTTTGAGCCAAAATTGTACTTGAAAAACCTATCATAAATGTGATGTATTTAATAATATTTTGCTTATTGATATTAATATTATCTATTGTTAAGCGTCATCGCATATATCTATATTCAAACAAAATCTGTAGAGAATTATTAGAGAAAAGCACAAATAAAAATTTGAGAATTGATTCCTTGATTGTCACTAATGAAGAGCTTTTATTTATACGGCTTCAGTTAGGGGATTCTATTATTGTGCAAGGTAGTTCGCCGTCGACCCAAAAGATCTCTCAACCCTCACTTAGCCCGAAGGGTTTCTATGTGATCCACAAGGTCTCGTACCTTCAATTACCTTTGATCTAGATTTGGAAAATCTCAACTTAGGATAGATAGACAAGGTCGTGCTAGAGATCCCAAATGGTTTTTGAAGTCTCCAACACCCATTTAGTCCAACATGGGTTTAAAGTGATCTCTAAAATCTTTGTACCCTCATACGACTCGAAGGGTTCTAATTGACAAGCCCTCTAATCTTTACTTAATCCACATTGCAAAAGACCCAACACAAAAGGTGTTGTTGGCCCAAGATCCCGGCCGATAACTACGGTCATCATCATTATGATGTACCTAATAATTTGCCCTAAGGGCATAATAGTCAACTTAGCAATGAACGCATGATAACAAGGCGGATGCTCGTGCACGGTAATAGATCCTTTCACAGATCCCTTCACTCTCGCTATATAATAAATACCCTCATAAATGACAATATGGCATCTAATCTCAAAATTTTCTCTATGCTTTTCTTTAGTATCTCTTTATTTTATTTTATTTTTTTTCTGGATGATACGTTTCTCAAATAAGAGGCCTAACTTTAACATTTCGGAGCTAATCTTTTGATCAAAATTTAGACTACGATGATTGAGAAGAGTTTAGAGTCCACAATTATTATATTCTAATTTTAACTCAATTGACATTATAATGAAATATATGAATTGTTAATACTTATAGCTGCTGCATTAAAAGATACACTCAAATTGTCAAAATTTCGACGAAATTTGGCCTTGTACACATTTATTTAAATTAATATTATTATTGATGTATATGAATAATTGTACATATTGCATTATCGAGATATTTGAAATGACAAAATCTTGTCTAAATCGGACACCTCAGTACATAATGGTATAATAACAAGCTAATTGAAAAGTATTGGTACACAATTGTATACCATCAAGCCAAACTCTTGTGGAATCATAAATTTTATAATCTATTTTATTATTCTAAGGGGTTAATTATTTTATTTTCCGTAATGAAAAACTTAATATTCATAATTTTTTGGGCTCAAGCATTCTTGTATGCCTTAATGATTAAATTGTGTATAATTACGAGTATTTCTTTGATCCAAAAGTTTTGTTCTTCATTTTTTTTTGTTTATAATTTGTCCTAAAATTTATTTAATCTCCTATTTTATCGCTAAAATACGTATAGGCTACTTTTTTTATTTAAAGTCCTAATATATTTTTTTGCATATATAAAATGGTGTATAAGATTTTTATTTCTAAATTTCACTTGAAACATTCTTGGGTTCATGGTTACATATTCATCCACGAAGCAACTCCTCTTGAATACGTCCTACTTCTTCATTAAATAATATTATTTTATAATTATAATATAATAAAATGAGTTTATTATAACCAATCACTTTTAATCATTAAATATTAAAAAGAAATCTTAACAACAACAATGGCACAAATTGTGCTATTTTCGTATTAAAAGGTTGCCATCCCACCCTCGATCCTACGGTCCTACCCATATGTATGTATATTGTATAGGTATTAATAACAGTATCAAAACTATAAAATCTACATATATTCGCATTTCTCTACCCTCCACAAAGGCATGTTCAAAGCATTTTCAAGAACCTTTCTCAGCAGCCACAGCCATAGCCACCGTCTCTTCAACTTCAAACCGAACCCCAAAACCCCACTGAACCTCATCTTCTCATCCATGTCCACCATCGCCTCCGTTAAGCGAGTGGGCACCCACAATGGCAGCTTCCACTGCGACGAAGCCCTCGGCTGCTTCATGATTCGCCTTACGAAAAGGTTCTCCGATGCTCATATCGTCCGCACGCGTGATCCAGAGGTGATATTATTATGTTCCTGTTAGAGCGAACGTCTAACGGGGAGGAATGTTGCTTTGTGGGCATTTTGTAGTGATGTATGTATATGTACATGATGTGTTTGATGAAATGTCCCTTAGGTGCTGGAAACTCTTGATGCTGTGCTGGATGTCGGTGGGGTTTATGATCCCTCCAGAGACCGCTACGATCATCATCAGAAGGGTTTTGAAGAGGTTTTTGGGCATGGGTTTAATACTAAGCTCAGTAGTGCTGGTCTTGTTTACAAGGTAATCTTCAATATAGGACACTCGCGTTCAGTTTTTGTTTACTTGGTCATGGATGAGCTACAATTCCCTTGATCGTTTGAGTTAAGTTTTGTTGTTCCCAATATTGCTTTGAATAGCTTGAAGGCTAAATTTTGCAAAGGTTTGGGGTTATGGTTCATTGTTTGTCTTTTGGGGTAATCGTGGTTTGTGTTTCTTTATCTGTAGCATTTCGGGAAAGAGATAATAGCTAAGGAGCTTCAAGTTGATGAAGACCATCCTGATGTGCATCGGTTGTTTCTGGCAATTTATAAGAGCTTCATGGAGGTAGTCTACTTTTTGCATTTGTGAGCATTTTATGTTTGTTTCTTTTTGAAGATATATCTGTTTCTCCACGATCAGGATAAATTGTAAGTTGTATCCTTGTACGTAGTTGCCACTTCATCGTCAACTGTCGATTTCTATAGGTTATATCTATTATAATGCATGGTTCCTGATTGAGAGATACCACCAAGTATAGTCTAGGGCTGCTAGCTCATGAGACCCTTGCGGCCATTATCAAGCATGGCTTATATCAATTGATTAGCCTCTGGCTTTAGACGGATATTAGGGGATAACAAGAAGCAGCTGCAAACATTCTAATCCTTTTATTTCTCGGAATAGTTTTCTTGTTTTTGCTGTATGCTAAGTGCTTATTTATCTCCGAAAGACTTTCTTTTCAGTATTGACTATGTATTGATTATTCCTCCTGTTCTTTGATAATTGAACTATTGTAAAATTTTGCATTGCCTGTCGTATTATTCATATTAACATTTATTTCTAATGATAACAGGCAATTGATGCCATTGACAATGGAATAAATCAGTACGATACAGACCAGCCGCCAAGATATGTGAATAAGACAGACTTGTCTTCACGAGTTGGAAAATTAAATCTGGATTGGATAGATCCTGATCAGTCTGCTGAGAAGGAAAATGAAGCCTTTGAACGTGCAATGGCTCTAGCTGGCTCTGAGTTTTTGGACGTAAGTTTACATTTAAGTACATATACATGGTGCATTTTTGTAGCCTCTTTTTTGAAATCTTGTTTAATCTGAGAACTGCAACCAAAAGAGGTGGTTGGTTCTTTGGCGAGTGAAACTTAACTGGTAAATGTTTAACCCTGAGGTCTTTGCTGATTCTCAAGTTGTAAAAGAACAGAATGACTTCTATTTCGCTTTTAATTTTAGGTTTATTTTGTTAGAAGTTTTAATCATCGTTATCTCTTGCCAGACTGTCCGAAGTCATTCGAGATCATGGCTACCAGCTCGGTCAATTGTGATGCAATGTCTTGAAGCAAGGCTAGATGTTGATCCCAGCGGAGAAATTATGGTCTTAAACAGATTTTGCCCGGTGAGCTCTTTTATCAGTACACTCAGAAATATAAATGTTCTATGTCACCGTGCTACTACCAAGTGATATTTCCATCCTGTTCTTTTTCCTATTTAGGGTTTATCATTCAGGGTCTTATTTCTTATTTCCTATGTTGCATGGATACGGGTACGGTACCGGTACCCGGTACGAGTACGGGTAC
>JACFYI010001866.1:477838-497337 GCA_014898755.1 Handroanthus guayacan
AAATCAATCAAATTTAAAATCACTCAATAACACTACATTTGTGAATTTAGCCAACATAAAAACATAAGAGAAAAAAAATATCATAACAAATTGTCTATATAATCGCACAATACAAATAATACATCTAAAAATAAAGTACTAGAAATAAAATCATAAATCCAACATTACAAATGACAAATAAAGAGATACAGCACTTGATACTATTATTATTTGGTATTTTTTTTAATATTATATATAATATGTAAACTATTATGTATTATAATATATATATATATATATAGCGGGGCGGATTTGCTATGAACCCGCACTCGCCCTGCCCCTCTGCACGGCAGGTCTATTGCCATCCCTAAATATAAGGATTAGATGTATTAATTGTCTATACTAATAATAATAATAATAATAATAATAATAAGGTAAAATCAATCCATAAGAATTGGCATATGGGCCTAACCAATAATATGCGCATAAATAGATTGATAGGTCACAATAAGGCACCAATATAGTGAAAAGCTTGTTATACTTATCAATGAAGGCAACTAAATATCAAAAACAAATTCGATTACAGTATTTATAATATTTTTAATAGTTATACTAATAAATTATTATATAATATTCTTTTTTATTTTATTATTACAAATATTGACTAATGGTAGAATAACTAAATAAAATTATAAGGTACATTTAATGAACCCATTTTAAAATGTTTCAAATAAAGTAGTATTCCAAGTTACCTGTTGTAGAAAACATAAAAGAGGACACTTGTCATTATTTTAGAGTATGACTAAGGATAATCATCTATAAGGATGACTCATGCTAGAACTCCCCAAAAGAGAAACCCACATTTTAGACAAAATGTGATAAAGTACCTCATTAATGGTGAAATCATTTCCTTAAACTGTATTTGGTCTGAAAAGAACATTGCAAATCCTTTAACAAAGGGGCTTGCGATGAGACAAGTTCAATAACTTGTGAAAGGGACGAAGTGAAGTCCATAAAATGAGTCATCAATAATGACAACCCAACCTTATTTATTGGATATACCAACATGGAGATTCAAAGGGTAAAAATAAATTTTATAAATCTCTAAGTAGTACAATATAGATTTTTTCTTTGTGTTATCCCAAGTATAAGTGTTGGTAATACAATGATGAAGGTTGAGCAAATTACTTTTGTTGAGTTCATAGCTATTGACTAGATATTGTGCTGTAGAATAGCTTTGAATGACTCACTTATGCAAGTGTGATTGTGGAAACATAATCTCTAGATTTGAACTTATTTTTAGAGCGCTCATGAAAAAAATTAGTAATGCGCAACTATTTATTATGCTATCTCAATAAAACTTGAGAAATCTCACACTCTGTGCATAATTTGCTTTAATTTGTATCAGAGAATTTTAATTCAAAATTGATAGTCAATATGTGTTTTATAAATAGAAGTTTATCAACACTAAGCGAAAGTTCAAGTCCGCAAGACACTTTCACCCATTGCATGGTTAAGAGTCGCCTTATTGTCATTTTCTTTATTTTGTTTTGAAACATGTGGGGTAATGTTATAAATTGTGTTTTTACAACAAAATCAAATATAAATAATAAAAAGATGTTTCCAAAATGTCACATCTTTAAATTTTAAATAAGCCAAAATTATTATTTTTAAATAAGTGACAACTCTTCTTTTAAAAACACATCTTTGTGAAGGGGTGTAACATCCTTTATAAGTATACGTCTTCATTTATTTTGAAAGATATAAACAAAAATATTACTCATCCCTTCTTTTACACAAATACTTTTTCTATTAAACTTTACTTCTTTAAAATTATGCAAATCATTCAAGCATTCAAATAAAAGAATTATGGGATTATTAACTTCGTCGAGATTTATATTCGAGTGTCCGTCAAAAACTTTTGAAACTTTATTATATCTTGGGAGTAGACATTACCGTTTGCACTAGGATAGCAATAAATTTTACTCTAAAGGAAGAGCAATTTTCGCATGGCTTGAATTGGATTTTTTTGCATTCTTTTCACTTCTTAAAATTATTTGATTTGATATTATTATTGTTTTTAGTGTGTGTTTGATATTATTTTCCCAACAAAATGGAATTGCTTGTTGGGAATAAGGTTTAAAATTTCTTCAATTTATTCTTTATTTCCAACAAATAATCATTTCATTATATATTTTAATATTGCAACTAATGTGCCTATTTATGTTGATTTATTTTATACTTATAGCCTTATTTAATCTCCATATTATGATTTTATTAATAATTTTGACTATTCTTATTATATAACCATTGAACCTATTTACTGTTGATTTTATGGTATTTTATGATGGCCTATTAATCCCTTTTAATAGTCAAAATCTTTATTCTTATTAAAAAGGTCATGATGATCGATTGTTTGGCACAATGGAGAGTTGCAAGTTTTAGTATTTTCAGTTTACTCCACAAGAATTTTAGTTTGGCAATATGACTGTGGATTGGTTTTTCATTTTCTCATGGTCATGCACAAGGAATGAGACATTGTTGAGAGCAAAGAGAGTTTTATACTGGAGTTATGATCAACCGTCATAACTTGCACATAGGGAGGTAATCATGGCCTAAGGATAGCGGTATGTATTGTGACTTTCCATTTTTTCCGGCTCAATTTCTGCAGTGTTACATAGTGTGATTTTGCTATTTTATTCTTATTTATCTTGCACAAAATATGTTACAACACTGCTCAACTCAAGCGACGAATTGGCATTCTATCTCAACTAAACTGCAAATTGCACAAATTAATTGAAGCCTATTTGGTTGGTTGTAAAAAGAGCTGAACTTTAACTAGCTATCTTGCTCTATGCATATTGAGAGCATTCATTAATGGAGAACATTCAAAATGGCAAAGTAGGCAATCAAGAGAGGAAGGGATACAATCGTGCCAAAAATGACCCTGAAAATTCAATAAAAAAAAATGATGAATTAGATCTTAGTTTTAGTAGGTAGATCGAATGATATGAATGAGCACTAGAGAAATGAAAAAGAAAAAAAAACGGACTTACGAACTGCTTAGTAGGTTAGCATGCAAGCCATACTCTTGAGCAAAGACAAACGATACAATCGCATGTGATAGAGCAGCCTGGATAAGAACAATATGTAACACATTGGCTCGCAACCCGAATGCTAGAGCACCAACAACCATAGTAAGTGGTCCCCCAACAAACCTAAGAGCCATACTGTAAGTGGCTAAACGCACACCGCACCCTATTGCTTTCTCTCGAAGTGCCATGAATAGTCCTAGATGAATATATATATTTGCTTGTTAGTATAATATCAAGTGTATATGCATGTGTGTGTATATATACATATATTATAGTTAGTTACCCATATTGAACATGGCCAATCCACTTCCTGCCTTGGCCATTATTTGAATTGATCCATCTACTATGCTTGGCCTTTCAAAATTCCATCTAAATATTTTAACCAAAATAGTTAATACTATTTATATATGTGCATATGCATGTCAACTATAGTACGTATGATATCAATTTTGTCGTACCTTTTTGCCAAGAGAGCCCAAACAAGGCCAAGTAAACAAGCATAATTATTTGAATTCTTTGCAAGCTCTGTCCACACTTTCTTCATGGTTGATCTGAAAGTGTTTGATGGAGATATGGCACTGATCTCCGACATCCTTGTGGTTGTAGGATCTTCCTGCAGCTGATCATGATTAGCCACACTCCTGGTACTATTACCATTATGATCTGTTGCTGCCACTATTTCAATGGAACAAGGTTGTTGTTGCGGATCACGCTTATTAGAATTATAATCAAGCGTACGCTTGAATTCAAGCATGAATAAAAGAAGAGGACACCACAAAAGAAACTGAATGACAGAGGACTGCACAACAAGATTCCCCCCAAGCGGCCCATACATGGCCGTCAATAACGGCACACCTACCACCAAAGTGTTGCTCATGGTGGCAATAGAGAATGCAGTTATTGCCCACGATAAATTGGCTTCTTTGCACAAATTAACCCACAAAGCTAATGCCACACCAATAATTGCTTTGGCCACCACATCTCCAGCAAGGAACTTGTAGTTCCTGTGGTATGGATCGACGTAGGAGGTGAATTGAAAGATGAAGAAAGGGATGATGAAATAGGCATTGAAACGATTGATAGCGTCACATTGATCAGGCTTGAACAATATCCGCAACCACTTCACGGACCCATAACCCAATCCAAGTGCCACGTAAAGCGGCACCATCGCCACCACCAGTTCGTATACATCTTCCCACCCAATCATCGATTTTTCTTCTCTCTTTCTTGTTTACCAACACGTAATCAGCGTGTATGCCACACGTGACAATGAGAAGGCGCGCAAAGCTTCTTAATTTATAAATTTTTATTCTAGAAATGAACACCAATAAAATGCCTTGAGAGTTCAATTCTACTTTAGTGTGTGAATTATGTGTGTTTCTGTATTTTTACTGCATTTTTATAGCTATTTTGGGAGGAAATAATCATCAAAATCTTTTTATGATTTTTAGTTTTGTTAATATTTATAGATTACAGTGATAGAGTTTGACAAATAAAAGATTTTTTTTTTCTGGATTATTAAAATGTCCTTTTAATACGTATTTTTCAAAGTATTATAAAATTTTTTATTAATATTTTTAATATCGTTGTTTTAAACAGATTACGTTAATAAGTTTTGGTAATCAAAAGATTTGTTTGTTTTGGATTATTAAAATGTACATACGTTATGTTTCAACAACATATATTGTATGTGCATAATTTACTTTATTTATTTATTTTTTTTAATGGATTGTTAAAATATATATACGTTATTCTTACGAAACAAAAGTAATAAGAGTAATTATTTGCATCTTTTTAAAAGACTCAATTACAAAGAAGTTTCTTCTATCCCCATAATATATATATATATATTATAATACAATTAAGAATTAATATATATAAGATTCAGTGGAAACCTTAATTTTGCAGCAAATTAAATGGCAAAATTAGCTCTGAAATATGTGAGAATAATTATTTTCAGATTATATAACAGCTTGCTTGTTGTCTTTAATTACCCAATTGTTTTGCCTCTATAGTGCTTAATTTGTCAAAGAGAATATTATGTTGGTTCTTTAAATAGACTTTTCCTAAAGATACGAAGAATTGTTGTAGAGCTATGCTTGGCATAGGGATGAGAATTCATATATTTGGACTCAAGAAAATTATCTAGGTTTAATTATAATTTACCATTTGAATTATAGTCATTTTTACACTTCACTCGCCATACTTTTCTTCGATTCAATCGACTATGCAAATTTCTTTTCTTCGATTCAATCGACTATGCAAATTTTTGAAAGGCAATACTTTAACTTATTGCTTCATTTTGGGTAGAATATTATTGTACTTAATTACTAGAACGTCAATTATAGATTTAAAGATATTTGAGCCTTTCAAATAAACAAAATATTTTTAAGTTGTAATCAACTTTTGAATATGGATGAAATATTCATAAAAGATCCACTGAGAATGGGGAGATATGGTGAAATGTAACTTTTTTAAATGTTTGTATAGTCGATTGAGTCAAAAGAAAAGTTTGATGAGTAAGGTGTAAAAATGGTAGTGGTTCAGATGGTAAAATATAATTATCCCAATTATATATATAGCTACTGGATAAATTTCAAGAAATTCAGCACAAGTGATTTTAACTACCTATATTTATTTATTATTTTTTTTCAGTTTTATATAATTGCAGCAGTTGCTAAGGTTGAACTGTGTTTTTATGAATTCATGAAAAGGTAATATGGCCACAACATATTATGTGGAAAGATGCTAACAAATACCATTAATTATATCTTGCCTCTGCTATATATTATTATACATACATTTGTTACAATCCAATCTTTTTCTATGGTTATTGCATTCAGTGGTTGCGAAGTAGGAAACCATCATGGCCCTTGCGCAAGGATGAGACGCATAAATCGAAAAATGGTCCGGCCAAAACTTGTCGAACGACACTAACGGCGCCATGGTCCGGCTAATTAAAAGGGAAATTTTCCCACAAGAATGTAAACTACCGCATGGCACTGATAATCGAATATTTCGTCTAAATTGCCTGATGGTGTTAGTGACCAAATGGTGCAAACAAAATCTCTCGAAAGTTGTAATCGCCTAATGGTTAAATTTAAGCAACCAATGCCACGAATTTCTTGCCGAATAGCACCAATGAAATGTTGAATTTCATCATATTAAGTATCGAATGACACTTGTTAAATTATTCAACACTGACTAAATGAAGAATGTCATTGTGTTCAAATGCCTAATGGCATAAGTTAAATGTTGAATGACTTTATATTTAAATGCCTAACGGCACTAATATTCATACTCGCAATGAGACAATTATTACTATTATTAGCAAGCATAGTTTAGTTCAATTGCGAGGACATATTAAGAAGCTCAATTAATCTTTTAGATGACGTCATCAAATTCCGTTCAAAAACCCTAAAGCAAGAAAAGATTTATGAAATTTGATAAACCCATAGGAAAATTTATTGATAATTGTGAAACCATGAAAGAGTGAATTGGTAAATACCATATCGCGGAAGGGATATTCATGTGATTAACTCCAAGATTAATGCACAGAAAAACATGGATAAACTTGCAAAGAAAGTCCATGCACTGGTACATAACTCTTTTCACATTAATGGGTTCCAACATGGCAAACTGTACAACAAGAATTTCATATATCACAATTCACTATAAGCCTATAGATAAACAACATGCTCTCAAGCAAATCATGTTAATTCCGTGACACTACCAGAGTTCTGAACCATTGTCATTCTTCTTATTTAGCAAGCGAGTTGTCTCAGCCATCCAAAACTCACGCTTCTCCTTCCACTTTATTAACTCTTCCCTTCCATCATCATCCGCATCATCCTCAGAAATAAAACCATCTAGTTCGAACAAATCATCCAAACCATCTTCATAGTCATCAGAATACTCGTCGTCAACTTGATTGGCCAAAGTTTGAGCATCGTTTTTATTGACATCGCCATAGATGTATTCCTTTCTCCTCTCTCTTCTCATCCTCTTCCCTTCTCTTACTAGCTTCATCAGCTCTTCTTTTATTGTCAATATGTCATCCTTCTCCAGAAGTACGCCCTTGTCATTATATCCCTCAACCAGAAAGACAGAGTCTCTTTGACCTTTTAAGCTCACATAGAACATCTCAGGATGCCTCACCAACATTCCTCTCAGCTTGTTGGGCAACCCAAATTCCTTCCTAAAATGCGTCAAATGGTCTATCAAAGTCCTCTTCTCTACTGTCATTCCTAAGACCTCCCTCACCACAGCACATGCTCTCTTCTCTGCTTCAATTGACTCTTTTGCCAACTCCAATGGATTCGTATTGTATGGGCAAACATCCGGGACTTCCCTAAACCTTATGAGATAATCATGATGATGCCTCTTGACATTTAGTCCTTTCCGGAGTTTTAGGTGTTTGAATTTCAATGGCCTGTCTACTATCAGTCCAAGAGACTCAACTTCGTCACGCGATGGCAAAACTTTAGCCAAATTCGGATCCCACGTTACAAGCTCAAGTGCACGTCCATAAGAAGTGTCTACCACCTTAAATTTATCTGGATGCTCATTGCAAAGGCGCGAGCGGAAGTTAACAGGAAGACCAAGGTCAGGACCCAAATGAACTAGCTTGGATAACAGAAGCCTATGGTATGGAGAGGCAAGCATTAGAAGCTTTTGCAGTTTTGTGGCCAAAGAAACAGCCATTGCTTTCTTAAGATCACTTTCTTTTTTGGCAAGTGCTGCAGCAGCCGGCGTGAGGCGGACACAAGTTTGACAAAGCGGTCCAGTAGCATGGAACGGTGTAGGGGGTGTTGGGATAGTGAAGAGCTCAAAAATAGTGGGATAACGGTGAATCATTGATAAAATAGAACGTGGTTTGGGTAAAGACAAGTAAGAACGGCATTTGTAAAGAACATCAATCGGCATGAAGTGTTTTGGTTTAGAAAGCAGAAGAGTTTTAAGCTTTTGTACAAAGCGTATCTTATTTTGCTTCACCACATGCTTATCTAACTTGGGATCACGGACGAGTTTGTGAGGGGACGACGAGCATGTGATTGCAAAAGGAGTTAAACGGGGTTTAAGCTGAGTTTTCCTCCTAGTATCGACACTAACTCCAAATTGAGGGATAAAATTGGATTGAAGTGAGACAGGTGGTGCATCAATAAGGGAGGGAGCAGATGTAAACGAAGCAAATACTATTGCCATTGCTCAACTCTTGAAAGAAGACGGTTGATCAGCTGCGCATTTTATCAAACACTTGGGAGATAAGAAAGGCAAGCAAGAAAAGTTAAGGATAATCAACAGTATCATCAATATAGAAATCCATTTTCCTATTTATTCGCCAATTGCTTGAAAATACGCCAATTTATCCGCGACATCCCCCATTGATGATCATGCTCTTAATCTATATGTATAATGGAAAAATTCTTCCTGAGAAGAAAACTAGGGTTTAATAAATGATGGAAAATAGAGAGTAAAATTGGGAGTTTAAGACCTGAAATTATAGGGAGAGTTGTGGAAAAGCCGATGTTAAGAGAAGACTATGTCCTTCTAGGGGCATAACTGCTATATCTGCGAATTATGATGCAGCCATAAATTATTAAATTTAATTTTAAATGTAAATATTGATATGTACATGAGACGAATAATAATAACTAGCATACAGTGCATATTGCACACTCGATGCGTGTGCATGAAATAATTAATAGATAATTCATATATATTAAAATATAAGTAAGATAATAATTTTTTATTGTGTCGTGGGTTATTATTAAGATGGATTAATATTAAGAAGTGTCTTAGGTATGATACACAAAGACATCCTATCAAAATAATTACCTTTAGTCCTCATATTTTATATATAGTATAGATAATCATGATGATTATAATTTTACTTTTTGCACCAGTTCTAAAATTTAATCAGATACTAATAAATCATTTTAAAAAGATTGCGAGAGAACAAATCTATGAAAATTAAACAAGAAATGACATTTTAGAAATATCACAAATAGAAGAAACAAAAAATAAAAATAAAAAGTGTTTTATTAATAGTATTACTATCAATGAATGCTCGACACATTTGCATCTAGCAGTTGGAAGGAATAATTATGTCAACACCCCTTAAGGTTTGACATAGTTGTAAAAACAGCCAATGTGATTTATGAAATTACAGTAACATTGTATGCCTTGTAGTTGGTACATAAGATTTTTTAGAGGGCGTATTTGTAAAGTAGTTTTGTTACTCATTTCATCAGTTAAACTAACAGTAAAAAACATAATAGTAATTTTCTAAAACCCAAGAATTATTTTGGTAATTATGGCAAAACGTCTAGGAATTCTGGGGTAATTATCCCTAATTAAATGCGATTAGTATGTATAATGTATATACATGGAAAAGTCATCACTTGAAAAATAGTAATTAATAATAAATTATGACTTGCAAGTTAATTGTAAACTAGCAACTGTGGCACACTCGATGCGTGTGACTAAATTCTTTTGTTTACAAAATTAGAAATACTTATTTATTTCTTATAATGAAAAATACCTTTTAATTATTGAATATTATTACTTGATTTTATAACTATAGAGAATACTATGATCAAAAGATAAATTTGAAAACACTAAAGTTGGAAAGAAGAAAAGTATAATTGAAGAAAAGAATGAAATAAAAAATAAATACTAAAAAAGAAAAATATATTGTTTTTATTTTTTATAACTATTTTGTCATTATTTTTTGTAATAAGATTATTTTTGTACATTTAATATGACGGACCAAAAATAACTACCTTTGACCCTCTTACTTTATGTGCAGTGTAAATATAAATGATTGTTGCTTTTGGCACAAGGATGTGTGAGTAACTTTAGGATGATAATTACTCTCCCTTGCTATTAAGGTCGAACCGATAAAACAAGGAACATTTCATGAAGGATAGCAAAGGGTCCAACTCCTTTGCATTACTTCATCTCTCCAATTGTGCTCAACACATAATCAGATTGATGGCATGTCATAGGAAAGATTACCCCAACGGTATATAATGTCTTACCTTTCTTACAAACTGAATTCTAATTAAATTAATTATTTAAAAGCATTATTCAATTAAAGAAAACTCCAAAAAAACAAAAAAAAAGCTCAATAATCATCCTCAAAATCTCCCAGAAATTTCTAATTTCTCAAAATATAGATCTGAAAAAACACTCATTATTCTTCCTTAATTAAACGATGTTCGAATATAATAATTTAATTTTTAGGATAAATTTAAATAATTTAAGAGTTAAGTTTCTAAGTAAGAAAAGACGATATTACAGTTGTATTAAATTTTTTTATGATATAGCATCAATTTAAATGTATGTTGAACACAATTGAAGCGATAGCGTATCGAAATGGAGCCAAATCCTAGCAGGATGCTTCATTAAATGCATAGATCTTTATATATCTTTAGGTCTAAGATACAGCAAATATTACACAACCGACAAAGCGATAGCAGGAAGCAGCAAGGATTACTACCTTTCTATGTATTCCAAGAGAAAAGCAAAGCTGACAATGCACAATTTTACAAAATCATCATCATTCAACTGTATGAACTTTTGGAAAATTCACTGCATTGATCATCTATGATAACAAAAATAATGCTGGGAACAATCTTACTCAATCGACTACTTCTTCACTGTCACAAGAAACAATCTTGTCTCATTGTATCACAGCTATATGTATTTCTATTAAAAAATAAAAAAGAAAGAAGAAGAAGAAGCTGATACAAGGAGACATTTACCAACAACAGAGTTTAATGATTGCATCCAAACGTTGCGTTGTTTTCATTATTTCTATTTCAACTCCACGAAAAGGCTGGCCTGAGGATGTAATCCTGCTTCTTGCAGAGACAAAGAGAGCTTGTCTTGCCCGTAGACGGTACGAGGGAAATTGGAGACGAGACTGTAGCTGTCGACTTCTAGGAAACCTAAAGAGTCAACGTAGTCATAAAGAGATTGAATTGTTGTGCTACAATGAAACCTCCTCCCTTTTCGCTCTCCAGAAGGGAAACGAACCAAAACCTGCGATGTTACACATGCCAGGACCGCTTACTTGTATGCTTTCCTCATCAAGAAAATGGACCCAAGTACTTGTACAACCCTCCAACTTGCACATTGGAATAATAACCTTTTGACACCCCTGAGGTTTGATCTTATTAACAAAAACATTCCAAGTGGTTTGCAAAAATTACAATAACAACCGCTGCCATAGTCAAGTTGACGAAAAATTTAACAAAGTGATAGTTGTGGTCCAGAAAATTATAATAATTACCTCTTGCGGTTTGGAAAGTTATATTAAAACCCTGCCTGGGTGTTATTGTAATTTGCCAAACCACAATTATACTTTGTTTAGTCTTCCATCAACTGAACTAACGACAAGAAATGTTATTGTAATAAGGTCTAACCTTAGGGGTTGTTCACGTAATTATCCCTTTTCAATGTAGCAAGCGATTCGAGTGAGTCAGACATAAGAACAATCCATCCTGCTATTAATGAAATCAATCTAGAAAACAAGACTTACCTGAGTAACATCAGGCCCTTTCTCAGGTTCAGCACGTAAAGACAAAGCTTTCTCTTCACGCATCTTTGCTAAAGCAGCTTCTCTCTCGGCAGCTTCTTGCAGTGCTCTTTCACAAGCCTCTTCCTCTTCCTTCCTTTTCCTCTCAGCTTCAGCGGCTTCGCGTTCCAGACGTTCTTGCTCTTCTTTTCTCTGGCGTTCTCGAGCCTAGTACAGAACAAGAACGGAAGGGTAAATCATGTCATGTCTCCGAACAGACAATACTAACTTAGAAGGGATAAGAAGGAAATATAACAGATGAATTAGACCGACGTCAAAGTTGCCAATGAGAGCGAGAGAGAGAGAGAGAGAGAGATCTCCCATACTTGATCAGCCTCAAGTGCTGCCAGATAAGCAGCATCCTGTTCCTCTCTCAGACGAACACTATTTCTTCTTTCTTCGGCTTCAAGCCTGGCTGAATCAAGAACGGGAGCACTTTCTTCTAGCACTCTCTGCAATAGCATCAATATCTCTTCAGGAGATTTTGGCCCCTCGGCCTGCAAAGTCCATCAAAAGAACTATGTGATGACACTATTAATGGCTTCACTTCTCCTTTTCAACTCCATTGAGACAGACCAATTGACATTATTTTATTGAATGCTTATGATAGAATGCATGAATTACAACAGACTTTATCATTCTGAGTTTATTAAAGATAATGGTTTCAGTCAAAAAGAGATTCTGCAAAAGGCAAGGCACAAGTGCAACTTTATCTGCTCACGTGGGGAGAATATATATATATATCAATTTAATGAGACAGAATTCTAGTAAACATATTCTTGATGCAAAGTTTTAAATTCAATGCAACTGATTTTCGTAGCAAGCCCAATATAGAGTCTAGATTGAGATAAAACCTTCATCAAATGCATGACACAGAAGACAAAAAGGCAACGCCCAGGTAATCAAGACCTTTGTTCCAATTTTTACCACATAATAATTGTGAAATATAGGATCAAGTTACCAGAAACAATTATAACAAGGCCATATGAGTAAGATATATTAGCAACTTCAAAACCTCACATTCTTAAATCAAACGCTATAGCAGGTAAAAGCATAAAATAAAACAAACCAATAAATTGACAAAACAAACCATTTCATCTTTTCAACTCATTTTTTTCCATTTAATTATATCTTAATAACATAAATAAACCATGGTGTCCAGAAACTGTGAATTTTTCCTGCATGCAATAATCAAACTCTCACACCTGGTAAAAGACTAAAGGGTACAAGTGCAAATGTCAGGAGCCAGAACCCTGAAAAATGTGTACCAAGCACAGGATTCCATGGACAAAGATCCATTGACCTTTTTTTGTTTTTTTTTTTTGCCCCCTTCCTTTTATGGAGGTTCAGAAAGCAGTTTGAAGCAAATACTGAAGGCGAATGAGATATCTAAGAAAATCATAGAGGCACAGCAACGACCCTCCCCATGAAGTGAGGTGGGCAGGCAGGGCAGCACAGGGGGTCGGGGATGTTGTGTAGAACCAGACCAATTATGTGGATGACTCGCTTACAAATTCAAAATGATGCTTTCTCACAGAAAATCATGTGCAGAACATAACAATCACAAAATGTAGAAGGCACAAACCAGATAGAAGTCTAGATATGTCTTTGTCGCTATTTGGTCATTTTTCAAAGGCAACTAGAATCACAGAAACCTTCATAAAACACCATGTAAAAGCACAAAGTTGCAATTCAACTTTTCGCCATCACCAATTTTCCTTCCCAGGAATTCAACGAAAATCCCATAAGATCCAGAATAGTCTTACTAATAGAGAGTGCTGAAAGAGAGCCCCCTTTTTCACAAACATTAGATGTCAAACCCAACAAATATCATCATGTAATTGCTGTCCGGCAGTTCATCACTTAACTGTACATACTCAAAAAAGGTTAAAACTACAAAGCATCCAATTCTTATCATAGACGCTTGACATGACATCACTCCACATGGAACCACCAACATTAAATAACAGATAAACTCTTGATCAAATGAGATGTATACTTGCAAGTATTTGGAGGAATTTAAATTTTGCAAACATTGTTATATTTTGCTACAAGTTTACAAGCCAATATGCAGTCATCCCACAAAATGGGATACGCAAGACTCATACAACCCAGAGGTAGAAGCCACCCATATATTTTGAGTTTGACATTTCTCACTCAAATGCAAGATCCACATTTCAATTATGCAGGCATAACCATAGCTTCCTTCACACAGAAAGGGCACCCAAAGTTCCCAGTAGATATCCACTCACAGAACCAAACTTTAATATTATAAAATGTTTCACATTCAAATAATGCACTCTAAAAGTAGATATTACGGGTGTTCATGGTTCAGTTTGGATAGATGTTGAAAACAAAACTCCATCGAATCCAAACTATATAATTTTTTTGGATCAGTTTGATTTGGTTTAGTTTTTTCTATAAATCCAAACCAATCCGAACTAACTAAAGCCGATTTGGATTGGATTAGTTTAATCCATTAGAGAACATAAAAAATAAAAATATGTCATTCTATTAAAAAACTGGTTGTTCATTGTAAAAGTCCATTAAACACCTTTAAGCTGAACATGAGCACATGACTATTTATGTTTCTTATAGAACATAAAGTTAAACAAGTTCCAAAAGTTCAACCTAGCACCAATGGCCTATATATGCTGGGTCTTATGTTGGCATATTCATAATACAATATATACATGTTAAGATTCAATCTGCAAACTGATATCGGTTTTCAAAAATCATATCCAAACTAATCCAAAAAGAATCGGTTTTGATCGGCTTTCGGTTTGGTTTGAATTAGATAGTTGATTTTATCCAAATTGGTTTGGACGTCAACACTCCTAGTATGTATGCTCTTCAGAAATCAATTCCAAAATTTCACCCTCGTCCAAAGAATAGAAATATACATGTAAGTTTCTTATGCATTACAATGATGAAACTGCAATGCCTTTTCTGTCATCTCATGAAGACACTACACTAACAGTGTATAGCATCACATGATACGGTCACAGACTCACAGTCAATATAAAACATTGATATATCTTAAACCTTTCTGAAAAAAGGTGCATCCTTGGTGAACCACAATCCGAAAAGCATCATGGACCACCCAAGCTAAATAAGCACAAACCATTAACAAAAAGGACAGATGAAAGAAAGTATTGACACATATACACTGCGTCTACATTGACATGACCTATGGAAACACAAAGGTGAAAAATTTTACAAGCAATTTGATGCAGAATTCAATCCTCATTGTGACCACAAAACCAACCAACAACTAATGAAGGAACAATAAGCACGCAAGCTTATACCTGCTGCAGCAATGCGATTCTCTGGTTTGTTGCAGCCATAACGACGGCACAGAAGGGAAACCTCGAAGCCTTCAAGCTATTACTCATCTTGAAACCTTCACTAGCCTTCACACTCGCACCCCAAGTCACGAAATTCTCATTCAAGAAAGCTGCCAACACCTCGTTACATAATGTCCTTTCACAGAAAGCTGGTGTATCAGGGTGCTCGGCCGAGTGCAAGTAAACAAACAAGAGCTTATATTCTCGCCTCGACCTCTGCAACGCGTCCATAAAACCTTCCTCCACGAAATTCGGCCGTGTTCTCCCATAATCCCGCTCGAAACTGGACACAAAACCCATTGCCTCAGCCACAGACTGAGACACCGACGCCAATGGAGTCGTCCCAGCCCCGCCTGGAGTTCTTAACCCGACCATGCCAAGGGAATAGGACAAAATTCCACCTGCGGCCCACATACCGAATCCAATTGCACCAGAGATTAACCCTAGACTACCAGAAATGATGGAAAATGGGAGGGTAACTATTTTCCAGGCGAGGCCGGGAGGTCCATTATTTCCATTATGCGGCAAAGCTAGGCCAACATCTTGGGGTTCTTGATTCACGCTTGTACTTGTATTGTTCGTGGTAGTGGCGGCGCCAGAGGACGAGGGACGGTGGCCGTCAGCTCCGGTGATAGAGGAGACGGCTAATTCGAGGTCCCAGCCATGGGCGGAGAGGATCTCGGTGCACAAATCGGAGTCTGTAATCCCCGTAATTGCTTGAAAATACGCCAATTTATCCTCCACATCCGCCATTGATACTTATCCTCTGAACCTCTCTCTATATACACTGAAGTTCTGTGGAGAAATGAGAATAAAACTAGGGTTTATAAAACGATTTGATTCTCCAATTGAAAACAACGGACTCGATGAACGTCTGAAAGTGAGATGAATCAGAGAGACCTTAGATGGGGTTTATGATCGGCGGTGACTCCGGCGGTGGAAGTAAAATGTCAATAATTCCATTTCTGCCAGAAGATAAATGCAATTGTGTGAATTACACTGGGCATTTTGACAGTAAATCCTTCAAAAAGTAAGAAATAACACTTTGCCCCCGAAATCATATTTATTTGAACACTTCTCCCCCACAAACCTTCTGCAAATGATAAATCTTAGGGATAATTACATATACACCCCTAAGGTTTGACATAATTATCAAAATACTCCCTAAAATTTGGCATATTTTTCAAAATACCCTCTAAAATTTGAATAATTATAATTACACTTTTTATCTATTATTTTAGCTCTGCAAAATTATAATTACACCCCTTATTTAAAGGGTCTACTTGTAACATTACACAATTTTCAAAAAGTGTAATGGTGATTATTCAAGTCTTAGAAAGTGTTTTAGTAATTTTGTCAAACTCAATGATTGTAGAGGTATGACACTTTCATTCCCTAAGGCCACTTTTGCTTGAATATTTCTATTATCTAATTTGTTTTAGTAATACTCTTTTATTTTTTTTTAAATATATTTTCAGGCTTATTTTTACTTCTGAAGCACAATTTTGAAAAATTTCCACATGAATGCGCATGTTTAGTTAAAATTGGAGATAAGGGAACATGTCCTTTTTTTGCTTATATGTAAATTATATTATCTTGTAGGAGGCGATAATGTCATGTTAAAGAAACTTAAGAAGTCGATGACAGTTAAGCTTGAAATGTCGGATCTTGATATGATGCATTATCTTCATGGCATAGAAGTCATATAGTGGGACTTTTATTTCTCAAAAGAAATATGTGGGAGACCCTTCAGACACGTTTCGGGTGAAATTGAAACAAAACAAAGATCATGAAGAGAAGATGATCAACACGCTCTACAAGCAAGAAATAGAAGCGTACCTAATGTATAGGGTGATTCTAACAAGAGTATTCATAGAAAACCCGATAGAAATGTATTTGACACTTACAATGAGCTTTAGATTTTGGGTTGTTCTATAAGAAGGGATAAAAGTCAAATTTGTTTAGGTTTACTGATAGTGATTACACAGGAAATCAAGATTATTGAAGTGCGTAAGATCACATAAGGAGCACTTCAAGTTATATTTAATTATTTAAGTTGAGTAATGGTCCCTCGTGTTTTTATTTTGTAGTAAAAAAAAAAGTTTTTTATGTTGAGTATAGGATAATTTCGTGATCTTTCAAGAAACAGCCAATTATCACTTTGTCAAGCCTTTCTTTCTTTCTTTCTTTCTTTCTTTCTTTCTTGCTTTTTGGTAGGTAAAAAGGAATGAGTCAGTAGTAGTGACCTTAGCCTCCTTTCGCTATATAATATCCATACTCTTGTGTTCAGCCGCAAATATATCATACTCCTGAACCAATCAAGGCAAGCACTGGCTCCATCAACATAGCACCACCAAGAGCTTAGTATAGTTAACAAAAGTCAATATTAATCTCTCACTCAAGTCAAAGAGCACACAATTAACAAATGTATGAACAAATGCATAAAGAAAATTCTAACCCGAGACGTCGGACTTACCAAACTATGGGGAGTAAGCTTAGAACCATTAGCTTACACTTTGGCCCTTCGAGAGATCCTAACAATGATTGGAACTATTGAGTTGAAGTATAGCCGAAATGAAGATCAACTAGCTGATATATTCATTACTTCTCAGATTGTTTCCCTAACAAAATCTGAGGAGTTTGATTGCCACCTCGGAGAGTTCTAATTAAAGAAAGCGTTGTGAAGCATGAAAGCCTTCAATTTACGGGATGGATTGTAGAAAAAGCCTTAACATCTCGCACATCTTGCAAGATATTTTGAAGTTTTTTCATAGAATCCAAATTTTTTGATATAATTCTTATTTTTATTTACCTAGTTATCTTTTGGTGTTTATCATTTCGTATTCTTTTGGAGTGATGTTAGCGCACAACTACGGTAGCGTAATATGTTTAGAGGGCCTTTAGAGGGTGTTTGGCTAAGCTTATTTGAAACATCTTATAAGCTCTTACATATTATAAGATGTTTTTGGAGCTTATAGGATATTATATCTTATTTTAAACATAAGTTGTTAATGTATTCAGATAAAATAAGACCTCTTAATTTATAGATATTAGCAATAATAATTTTATAGTTAAAATAGTTAAAATAGAACGTGCATGTAAAGATCTTAAAAATAAGTTATGATTCTTTTACTTTACTGAAAAGAGCTTGTAAACTCCGAATGTGCATGTGAATATCTTAAAAATAAATTAGGGTCCTTTTACTTTACTAAAAAAAAGCCTGTAAACTTCAAACATCTTATTTTAGAAATTAATAAGAACTTTTTTGAAAAATTTTACCAAACACTTCACAACATCTTATAAGATATTCTGAAGAGCTTATAAGCTCACCCAAATTATTTATCGTCTTTAGGAAGCGTCACGGCTTCTTATCCTAATACCTACATTGGTGTATGGATTATTTGACCAATTTAATTCAAACTCAAAATACAAGGAAGGATGGGAATGAGATGCGTTTGAATTAAACCTAAGTACCAGCTTGTCCCGTGGGGAGGGACAGGTCTGGGATGACTATGCAAGACTTGTTTTACAAGCTCCAACACATTCGGGAGGGCGGTTCGAGCCCAACCCACCCTTACTTATATCATATATCCGTATATTTTATTGCATAATAAATATCATGTGTTAATATATAATAATATAATATATTTATTTCTTGTATTACATACAATGTATTATACTGTCTTATATTTATATATTATATCATATATATGTCATCTATTGTTTTTAATTTACTTACCCTTTTTGACAATTTTCTGCAATTTGTTAGGTTAGCCCAAGTGTGTTCGCCCTATTTTGTTGCTATCCCTAATATAAAAGACATTAAAATAATATCTTTTCTCATTTTTTATCATAGAAATAACTTTTTCTCGATTCGTAAAGAATCCCTCATTTTCTTCTTAGTAACGTTGGAGACCATTTGAAGAGCCCGTAGCAAGATAGTCCATGATTCCCAATCACCAGCTCCACTTGCTCTCCTCAAATTTGTGGAAAAAGCAAAAAATGAGCACATCATTGCTCAAACAAACAAGAAGCTGGTGGCTCAATGTGGACTAAATCGGATGTTGATTGGCTCAAAATTAATACTGATTCCACTTTCAAGGGTGGGATCTCGTTTGGTGCAGCAATTATCAGGGATTCGAATGGGACAATTGTGGGTGCAACGACATGTAAATCGACATACCACAATGTTACTGTTGCTAAGTCAACTACCATAACCTCACTTTCCATGATTGTTTCTGAGGAATGTGAAATGGATTAGGCGGCTGGCCTTTGACAACGAAGATAAAGAGATTCTGGAACTGTTAGCCTAAAAAAAATTCAAATTCCGACCCAAAAACTCTAATATGGCTACCCACTATTTCACAGAGTAGGTTGGTGCGGATGATTTTTGTGAATTTGTTGATCTTGATTGTTTACCGCTTCATGTATTTTGTGACGGTGGTTTTCCTCTCACTGCTTTTGTAAATTCCTTCTCCAGTTGATCTATATATT
>JACFYI010001866.1:534305-546745 GCA_014898755.1 Handroanthus guayacan
GTTATTGTAATTTTTCAAATTACAAGAACTATTATTATAATTAGGTCAAACATTAGGGGTTTTAAGGTCATTATCCACTACTTTAAATACTACTTTGTGATAATGATAAATTAGAAGGATTCCTATTTCTCTCTGTTTATGCTTCTTAACACATTATGGTCAGATTTTTACACCAATCAATTTGCTAAAAAAGTTACTAGGCCATTCTTTTAATTAAGTAATATTGACTTATGTTGACTTGACTGGGATAAAAATTGTTGATATTTATCACAAATTTATAATTTTTATTTTTATATCCAAACTCTATTATTCTCATTTTTCTGAATGTCTTAAAATAAAATATTAATATCATATACAGGAATATTGGAATGCATCGCCAATGAGTCAATGACCTTTACTGCATGTTCTGCATTTTCTAGGACGAGGTATGCACATTGTACTCTTTTTATTTGCTATTGTTCTTTCGTAATTAGTTTATACTAGGGCAGCACTTTTATACCCAAATTAGTGGGTATGGATTAGAACTTATCAGATAGGCCAAAATTAGGTCAACCTAAAACACTATTCAGAAATTTTGAGTGTGTTTAGGTTGTCCTCGAATTCTAATGTTTGATCACTAAAGTCACATAGTGTACTATAGGAGTGTAATCTTGAGTTGAATTAGGAAAAATTTTCAAGTTCAATTCGAGTTCCAAATGTATAAATATATTTATAGTTTGAGATTGATGAGCCTAATTGCTTAAATTAGAACTCGACAAAATGAAGACTTGAGTTTGACTCCAAATAAAATTCGAGCACGGTAGAGTCCCAATTGAGCTAGTACGAGTTTGATTATAAATAGACCAACTCCACTCTTTTATAAGTCTAGTCTAGGTTAGCATTAAGCTCGACTTATTTACAAGTGTAGTTTAGAATTAACTCCATAATATATAGTAGTCTTTATCTATGAATACTATTTTAATGAGAGCATTGAGGTATGTAACAGATTATTCAAGGGATCACATTGATTTAATCCCTATGCATAAAGACATCACTCAATAAATTCAATAATAACAATCATGTTCATCACTCAAGTGGTTGTGGTCATTATAATTACTGATTGTATCAAAGTTATTCATCATTTATGTGTTCATGGTTTATTACACATTGTAACTCATTCAATTAATGGAAGTGAATGATTTACTAGCAAAGGTATATGGTATTATAAGTATAAGGATAATTGCCTCAATGCCCTTAAATTAATGCAAATCCATAGTCATTGTATACATTCAATTAACGAAAACTTATCAATCGAAGCGTACATGTGTAACAATACAATTAGGACCTTGAAAACTTAATCATATATGTTAAATTAATGAGTGATCTACTTGTAATGTTTCAGGCAATATATTAAATTTTCAGGTCCGCAAATTTCATCAAATTCTTCGGCATTTTTATATAACTTCATGGAATGCTGTTGTAATTTTTTTAATTGTAAAATGTGTATATGTATAACTCAAATCTTAAGGGTCCTATGGTCATTATCCCTCTTTTATAGTCGTTATTGGAAGGATTTCCAAAATATTGGAAAGTAAATAATAATTAAAAAAAGGTAGCGCCAATAATAAGAGGCCCATCTTCTATTTCGAGAATTGGAAAAGTCCCACAACAGAAAAATAAGGGAACTAAAATGACTTTATATATGAAAAGAGTTTTACCATTACTAAAATACGTAGAGTGACACTATGCCATGTAAACCACATGCGAGGAGGCACGTGGCGCGGGCACATGGGCGAGCGCATTTGGCACTTGGACACGTGGCACATAATAGTAATATTATATTTATTTTTATTTCACTGAAAATAGTATCTGTCTATAAATAGACTATTATATAACTGTTTGGAATAGACATACATAACAATCAAAAGTTTCAAGAATTGGAAAAGTTCCACATTGAAAAAGTAAGGGAACTAAAAAAAGGCTTTATATATAAAAAGAGTCTTACTATTAATAAAATACGTACGATGACACTATGCCACATAAATCACACATGCGCATGTGGCGTGAGCATATGGGCACTTATTAGGGCACATTTGGCACTTGGACATGTGGCACTTGCCACGTGGCAGTAGCAAAAATATAATAATAATATTATTATATTTAGTTTTATTTCAGTTGATATGTCTTTTCTTTATTAAAGAACATAACCCTACAACTTAATAATCAAGTTCGTTGATTATTAAAAGTTGTAACTTTTGATTTTACGTATGTCTATTTCAAACAGTTATGTAATAGCCTATCTGTAGACAAATACCATTTTCAGATGACACAAAAAAATTCATTCTTGTTTTATTTTATCCTCAAAAAGTAAATAAAGAAATTGTTATTTTGCCTTTATCGTTATATGTTTTGGCTCGATTGTGTTAACGCGAAAACAAATAGAGTATTCTTTATTGTATCCTAAGGAAAATTCGTTGATATCCTATTTGCATCCAAAAGTTTAGATTGATGGAACCAAATTAAACCTAAAGGAAAGTGTTACTTTTACGTCTTGAAGATTCTATGCGCTTCCTGCTATTTTACCAATTTTAGCCAATAGAAGCTTTGCAATAACTTCTACAAAATAGTAAAACAATGTGTCCACTTTCCAAGTTGACTTACATTGTTTGATGGGAAGTGTAGGGCGGTGGTGGCGGCGCCGGCGCAGGTGGTGGTGCAGGAGGTGGGGCCCAAGAATCATGTACGCATGCATCGACAATGTATTGCTACTCAAGCAAGCGAGGAATCGATCCCCACCATCCGTTTATTAAGCACCACACAATGATGATATATGATGCCAATACATAATCTACAGTACTACGTGGAAACCAGATTAATCGAAAGTGCTTTTACAACTCAGCCGCTGAGCGACTTATAATAGCTTAATGGAAAAGTGATTATCTTCAGTGTACTTAGACATTGAGCATAAGTCAAACAAAAAGAAAGAACCTAATTCTCTTCCTGCCAATGGGAGAATATATACACTAAATTAAAACGCAGGTGGATATAGTGGAAGCCTTCTCACTAGTGGGAATTACAAGTAAAAGCCAAAGTAGTGTTGGAAAAGAATTTTGGATTTTCATAAGTTGGTTGGTTGTTAGTAATTCTAGAGAAGGTGGTTTATCATTATGATAGGTGTCAAGTGAAAGTGCAGTGATGTATGCAGCTGAGATATCTTAACAAACCGATAAAGATACTTTAGACTAATAAAATGAACTATATAAGTACATATGAATAATGGATTTATTTGCTTAATTGCAAAATTAGATGAAATAAAAATTAGAGATATTGAAAATTGGGAATGGCAGAAAGTATTTGCAGTTATCGCATGTTGGGATAGAGAGAAGCAGTTGAGCTATATATCTAGCTCAATCTAAGTTTGTATCCCTTAGGGTACTATAGGTCTTTGGAAGGAGAAGACCTACCCGTTGGTTATTGATGAGGTGTGGGATAGTGATTGAACTAGGGGTTTAGGCCCAACGTGCCTAAACCCACATGACTCATCAAAAGTCTCAATCCAAATCGGCCTATACCCTTAAAGGGGCCTAAATTGGATAAGCCTTATAATAGGCTAATTTACAAAAAAAGGAACATAAGTCAGACTCGGATCATCCGACTTGGCGGCTAGCAAGTCATTCAGCAATTAAGTCCACTCGAAAGGGTCTAAGTTTGAATAGCAATGTGTCCATACATTGAAGGGATGTAGGCCAGTGGCCTAGGTACATCTTTATTATCGCCAAAAGCTACAATCTTTGGATAATCATAAGCAGACTCCTCATATAATTCGACTAAAACAATTAAACAATTACACGGAACCTATTTTGCTTTCTTCCTCTTCTTTCTGTTGTCAAGAGTTCCAAAAACTTTGCGCTTACTAGTCTTGAGATTTAGAGCATAGCTATCTCAAAAGGATTGTTGTATCTGTCCTGGAAGACAATTGTTGGAAATATGTTAAAACTTGTAAAGGCAAATTTGTCTTGAAAAGAAAGAGTTAAAATCTTACCTAGCTTGGCCTATCAAAAGTCACACTACATTTTGGTTATATAAACAACAATGTAAGACAAATGTTATTGTTGTGATTTTGAAATATGGTGTCTACTTTGACTACCTTATATCTATTCAAGTAGAGAATCACAGAAATTTTTTCCGGGCTGATTTCAGAAGGTGATAGCATGCAAAAAATATTATTCTACTTGACAACCCTGAACTAAACGAGATTCTTGATCGAGAATGCTTTTGCTATATCCGAAAAGAAGACCGATTAACATATAAGGGTTGCACACATGCATGGTTAAATAGTAATTTCCTATATAAAAAATTATATCCTAGATTGTCTAAAGTCTAAACAATACATTGTACAACGTTTGTTATCAAATGAAGACAACTTAAAAAACTACGAGAGTTATAAGGAGTACCACACTAAATTAGATGCTGGCACGAGAATCCGTGATATATAGATTAACAAACGTATCATATAAATAATATCTTGATTATTTTTTCTTTTTTTCTTTTAAATGAAGTTAGAGCATATTTTTGGTAATGTCTATTCAGTTTAATGCAGGACCAAAGTGACATTCGATAGAATATATTTAATAAATCTAAAATAGAAAGGATGTCAATTATTAGTTATTGCAATTATAAATTTTGGTTTAAAACAATAATAATTTTAACCTTCTAATCTTTTTTGTTAAAACTCAATTTATTGATAATGGATAACCTAGTAATTTTACAATAAAAGCAGATTTAACTTGGCTATATTTTGTAAATGAAAATTTCACAATTTTCACAAGGACTACCAATTTCTTTTCTATATTTCATTAGGAGAAGGGATGGCGATATAATTTAATGTGAAATCTGTTGGCATCACTTTTAAAAATTTTCCTTAAGAATGTCTAGAAATTTCATTAAACATGTGAAGAAGAAAATGAAAGAAGATATTTTAAGGATATGTTATGCTTAATAATGTCAATTTTTTTATACTTGTTATTCTCCATTGGTTTATATATATGAAAAAATGAAGACACGTTTCCTAAAATATTGCATTATTTTAAGATGCAGTTACGCGTGATTTATAGACGAACTGAGTTCAATGTCATCTTCAAATGTTTCTCTAGCTTTAGCTTCTGAACAATCTATGATGTCTCGAACTTGGGCCCAATTGAGTAAGCAATCACATGTACAAAACCCCCCTCCCTCCCCAATTATTATATCCATGGGCCAGGAAATAGAGAGCATGAGAGATGTGTCATGTTACATCTGATTCATATTTAGTAATCCTTGATAGGACCTCTCAAATCTGTTCGAGGTTCACAGGGTTAACTACAAAGAAACAAGTAGCTGGTGACTATAAGAACTCAAAGATCTAGCTAAGAGTCCACGCAACTCTATTCTTGACATGATTGTTTTCATCATTCATTACATCAACGCATGGCTGTCAAATGCTTTTAATTTAAATATGACCTTTTTACAGTCTGGTCTTCATTCCTTCATCCAAGCGTTATAATTCTAAACTGGCAACTATGTTCTTATTTATGAAGCCATAAATTGAATAATTTACTTTACTTGAATTTTCTTATCAAGATCTGAACTTTACTGTTTAGTTTTCCAAGTTTCTAGATTGTTCTAAACTTTTATAACTATAATTAAATCACTGAAAAAAGGCCTAATTTCAATTCTTTGGCGCAACATGGTTATTTATAATTAGGGTTGGCAATGGGGTGGATTTTGAACTCTAGAATTCGCAACTATCTTGCCTCTATTCACACCTTTTTTAAAAAAAAATTTATAATTAATTAATTTTTGAGAGATGGAAGGGAGTGAAAATTGAAGGGAAAGAAAGTGGATCATGAAGGGTGGGGGGCAGGATGGACACTGGCGGTGTTAGTCATTTAGTAGTATTTTCTTTTTAATTTTATATTTTATATAATATATTAACTATTATATATTATAGTATAGTATATAATATATATTTTATAATATATAGCGGGGCCGAACCCACCCTGCCCTGCTGTGGGGCAAGTTAAAGGCGAGGCGAGATGGGTACCTGCAGAATGGGGTGAAATTGTCATCCATATTTAAAAGAATCGATGTATAGGTTTTTATAATTATGGATGAAGGCTTGCTTCCTATTTATAGTTCAAATTCTCCATAGAAGTATTTGATCATCTCAAATCATTATTCAAACAAATGGCTGATGGAAGCTTTCTAAAATTCTCTATAGAAATATCTAGACACTTCCATATATATTCTTAGTTTACAATATTTACAATGTGGTGCCAAATTTAGTTTCAAGTCATAGGTAATGTGAAAAACATTGTTAATAGGGTTAATTGCAGAAAACCCCCCAACCTTTTGGGGGTAGTGCACATTACCCCCCAATCGTTTTAAAAGTGCGAAATGCACCCCAAGCTTTGCATATTGTGCGCGGGAGCCCCCTGGATGCAAAATCCGGCGGCATCTTTGGGAATATTCCGTTTTGGAGAGATTTTTTGAGGGTAAAATTGTCCTATTAGTTTATGAGAGGGTTTGTGTGTAATTTTACCTTAAAAATCTCAAAAATAAGACCACATTCATCATCTCAAATCATAATAAACTTGAATTTAAGATTACAAGAAGAAAGTCAAAGGAGTTGAAGACATGGATTGTGATGAGTATATCTTGCATTCTCATATATTTGTTCATGAAATAGTTGATTTTCTAAATTTTTTTTTTTGGGTATAATTTTCAGCCATTTGATTCCTCTTTTTGTGACATGGTTGTATTTTGGATATTTAAAACCATGTTCTTCACTAAAATATGACTGTAAAAATGTAATTGTAGTGCAAGAGGTGTTCAAATGACCAAAAAACCCCTCCAAAACGGAATATTCCCAAAGATGCCGCCGGATTTTGTGTCCAGGGGGCTCCCTCGCACAATATGCAAAGCTTGGGGTGCATTTCGCACTTTTAAAACGGTTGGGGGGTAATGTGCACTACCCCCAAAAGGTTGGGGGGTTTTCTGCAATTAACCCTTGTTAATAATATATATTAATAATGACTTTCATTTTATTACTAATGATTCTTTTAAAATGAAATATTTTTTTTAGAGTCAAAATGTCTTATTTTAAATTGTATATATTAACTACTATTGACACATTATAACGACTATCCAACGACAAAAATGAACAAATAAACAAGTAATTGTTACTATAATTTATGACAAGATTTTTATTGTCACGAATTGTCTATAAAGAGAATTTTAACATGGTTTTAGTCACTATTAAATAAGTTAAAAGTCTTTTTGAAACAAAATATTTCTTTTGTCGCTTGTTGCATATAACTAGTGATAAATTTCATGTTATCACTTATTATATTGCTGCTAATTTTCTTTTATCTTTCTCGTATTATTAATGAACTACTGATTCTTTTTCATTTTTTCATTAAACATGATATGCCTTGGCACTTATGAAGTTAGGCCGAATATTAATGGGCCATTATGCTTTCAACAGACCTTATCGTTGTACAAAATCTAAAACCCAATAAAGCTCCCACAAATCCAACCCATCTCAGAATTAAGCCCACATTATTGAAGAGGTAACAAAATTGTAAAATTGTCGTTTATGAGACTCACTTTATCATCAAATGTAATGTTAAAACTATATAAATTAAGTCTCAAATAATTAATTAAAATTTCATTAAAAAGTAGTTCGAATTTCATTGGTAAAAGATACAAATATTATTTTTTATTTTTTAGGGAAAATTATAACTAAAAATAGGCCTAAATTAATTTCAATTTGTAGCCTAATAGAGAAGCCTAGGTTTAGGTGCATGTGCAAACCATTTTCCAATGTTGAGAAAAAAATATCTAGGGATGCCCTAAATTGATATGCAAATTAAAGTTATTGTTACATCATTTTCAAAGGATTCTAGTATAGGATGCTTGTTTGGTGCACATTGAATTATTGGTTTTCATGTGTTTGGACCACTAAAATAATGAATGATGATATTAAGATTGGGTTCCACCATAAAAGTAAGTGCCAAACAATGTCCAATTGAAATGCAATTATATCCTTACCAAAATTTGGAATTTATTTCTAAGGTTTATTCTTAATCATACGCATAAATTTGGTACACAATTATATGATCAATATATAATGAGCCACTAAGACATAACTTGCTAGGATACTTTTGGTATGCCTACTTTGAATTAGATAGACACAAGATTTGGAACCTCAAAGTCATTTTCATGGATAATTTTTTAGTAATTTGATATTCTTAATTAATTAGTTTAAATCATACATAAAAAATGTAAGAGACTATTGTTTTTGTTTACTCATGCTTAGGGAGGCAAATGAATTGAGCTTGATGAACGAACTCGAAAAGTGTTTGAGCTCGAGTTCGAATGATTCAAGCTTAAGTCTAATAGTTCTTGTTTATACATTCATGAGCCCATAATTTTTTTAAATATATATATTATAAATAATTAAATTAAATTATTTATAAAATACTTAAATATTTCGAGCTCCAGCTTGAGGTATTGGAGCCCATGATTTTATTACAAATTCGAGCCAAATGAGTTTAGCCGAGCTCGAGTCCTATATTTCTGAAATCGTCGAACTCAAGTGTGATTCATTTGCTTCAAACTCAAGCTCGAGACTAAAAAGATGATTAAGCTCATCTTGGCTTGGTTCGACTCTTTTGTATTCTTAGTCGTGCTACAAATAGCAAGTTCGACCGCATTTACAATCAAAATGAAAGTTGAGTGCCTTGTGGTTCAATTACTACAAGAAAATGTTTATTTATTATTCATATACAGATTTATTAAATTTCGCCACTAACATACTTTGTATTGGATTTTGTTTTATCACAAATTCATTAGCATAGTATCTATCTCTCATTAGTTTTACGATACAATTGTCATAGAACTTACTTTTGTAATGGAAATTTCCTCACAAGTAAAAAATTATTATGAAAATTTATCACAAATTTGTTATAAGCATCATCATTCATATATATATATATATTGTTTTTATTTTTTAAATTGATCAGAATTCCATCACAAATGCATACATGTTCAACCATGTGTGGTGTGAAATTATCCATCATAAACTTTCCATCAATGATATATAATGAAAAGTACCGAATCTCGTCTATATTATCATCTATCATTATCTTGAATGAACATAACATTTAGTACATGTAGCTATATCTAGATAAATGGGGCTAGTCTTTTATGGGAAATTATCAACTAGAAAATATAAATTCACAAAAATTTGTATAAGGATCTTGACTATCATAATAATTACGATCTTTTATGTACTACCACCCATATAAAACGTACCATACATAAATAACTGTGATTATTTATAATGTAAATTTGTAAAATTAATAAGACGCTCTTGAAACTACAAGAAAAAAATAAAGATAAAATCCAAGTACAATGCATTTCACAAGTGGTGCAACTTCCAAAAAGAGTGACCCTATGTCCTATTGGCATGGATTCCCCATCTTCGAACAGCATGCCTATATTATGACATCTTTATGGGTGTTGATTTCTATGTTGTAAAATTTCTCTTCTTTTTCTTTTTCTTTTTTTCTAATTTTTGCACCAATTTTTGTTTTAGGTAATCTTAATGACACAAGTGCCCTCCAAATTTTCTCTTATGTTAAATAGTTGCATTTTCTAATGCTTCTCATATCAAATTTACTTGAAGATTTTCAAGTTTTGTTGAAAAAAAATTTTCAAAATTTGTTTTCTATGTTACTTATGATTTTTGAACTGCATTTTCACATACGTAATATTTTTTGACAAAATTATTATTATTTTTTTAAAAAAAGATCAATTAATTATATCACAAATACAAATAACCGACTCAAGAATTACCATTTAATATTTAATAATTATTAATACGTATAATCAATTAACATGTAACAACAACTATTAAAGTACATGGAATTCGAACTTTAAAAACACGTATATGAATAGGGTTTATTCACCCCGAATCATACTAAAATAATACCCAATATTAAGAATCATATGTCTCACTACAAGATAATAGAGCATCAACTACGATCAATTCATAGCTGATGCTACAAATCCATAGCCTTAGCTACCAAATTGTCGTAGTCGAATTTGTAGCAAATGCGTTCCTAGCTAACCTGTAATTACGAAATTGACCTTAATCAAATCAAAAACTTGGTTATGGATTGAAAGCTAATGATTTCATTGTTTCAAAACATTACATATGCTATGAAAAAATCATAGCTATATTCGTAATTCTACATACAATATTAATTTTGTGATAATTTTTTTCGTAGCGAATGCTTAATTTTTCGATAATGTCTACCTTCAAAACCAGACCTAAGATTCATTCGATATATGTATTGGGTTCAATGCTCTAGACCCAAATTATCAAGTCGGGTTATTACTTGATCCATTTCTTGTTTATTTTTATTTCTATTTTTGACTGGGAGCAGGGATTAGAACATGTAAATCTAGTGTTTTTAACTCAATCACTTGATAGGCTAAAAATCCTATCAAGTAGTTGAACATTGATTATTATTAGTTAAAAAAAATAAAAATTGTTGATCATTTTCTATTGCTACTTACCATTTAAATAGGCCTATTGCAATTAATAGTAATCAATCCAAAATAATACTCAAAACCTTTTATCCTCTATGTCATTATGTGCTGTAACTAAGCATGCCAATATGGAAGAAGAAAGGTCAAGGTGCTTATATCAATAGGTCACCTCACCATACATGGTGTGCATTCTATATAAAGATTAATGATGAAAATTTCAAACCCGAAGAAATTTTAACAATATTTGTCTATCTAATTTTATTAATTAAATAATAACGCGTTATAGTGTATAAACAAACCATAATTCTGACTCCGCGTTATAGCGTACAAACAAACCATAATTTTGACTAAGTGAGTCATGATGGCTAGGCTTAGCCTGCGTGTTGACAAACAAACCACATAATATTACATATTTGCATTTTTTTTATATATCTAATTATCAACAATCTACACTAGAACAAAGCATGGATAAGCCCTTCAAAGAGACTTAACAAACCAAACAAAGAAATTAAAAGTTTCAAAGATCGTTTATTTTTGCTAATTAGTATTGGCATGGAATCTGTGTCCCAGTCTTTCAAGAAAAGACCCGTGGCTATTGCCATCATTTGAATAAGGTGATATCACATTTCTCTTTTTATAGAAGAGGTAGAATGTTTGATCCCCAAACCCCCCTCCCCTCCCCACCCAACCTCACAAAAAAAAGAAAAAAAAGGGCAAGGGAAAAGACGCGAGGCCATGTCTTTTAACTTATAATCATTTCATAGCTTTCCGCGAAACTAATATGATTTCTTTTTCATCAACCTTCTACTGGTTGGGCTTTTTATTATTAGCTCTTACATGATTGTTACGATTTTCAGTAGTCGTCTTTCAAGATATAACAAGCATTTTCTAGAGATAGCGACATTGAACGACATTTAAAGCGCGGTGAACTTTTTATATAATATTGAATATGGTTTCACACTCTTTTTAGCACTAACCTTTAAAGCGTGTTGAACATTTATATAATATTGAAAATGGTTCCACACTCATTTTAGCACTAATTTTGCTACTTCATATTGATGGATGTCAATTCACCAACCAATGCACATTGATGGTTCCATCTCTACTCTCTATAGTATTAATTTGCTTCTAAGTTTGACGGATACCAATTCATGAAACGAGCCAATACAATGAGATCTATTTATAGCTGTTAAAAAATTGTATTTGAATGGACATAACGATTATAAAATTATAGGCTGGATAGACATGTCTATTAGCACCATAAAATCATAATTGTTGGCAAAAGTTTGTGGTCACATCTTTCCACAAAGTTATGTTTGTCCCTTTTTCTATTTTTGTTTTTTCATATATAGTCACATTTCTCTTTGTTAAGCGATTTACTTTAAAATTAATTTCTCATTTGTAACACCCAAGATTTCCTTGATTAAAATTTATCGGACGATTTTTATAAAACGTGCAATAATTTCATTTCGACATCACATATTTCACGACTAAATATTTTTCTTGATTGGGCATCGTTTTCCATCCTAATTTCAGTCAAGTGATGGCCCAAACACTCTTAATCTTTGGCCATGCATATATACACCCACATATATATATATACCAATTCTCTAAATAATAAGATGTATACACATATATATATATACACACCCACACTCCACAATTTTAGATTTTGGGAAGAGAAGCATGGTTTACCATGCCTTAGTTGGTGAGAAGTCTTATAAGTTGGTGAGGCCATACCATATCATGATCACCTCCACTAACTCTCCCTCTATAAAATGATCTTGCACACACACAAGCCAACACTCCTTGCAAAAAATCTGAAACATACAACACAAGTTCCAGCCTCTCTATCTCCCTCT
>JACFYI010001866.1:552531-569513 GCA_014898755.1 Handroanthus guayacan
GTGTCACAAGTTATCTCTATTTTTAATGATAAATTACCTCGTATTATGGGACTTGTGTAGTTGGACATATAGGACTTTGCTGAATCTTTTGTTGGTATTTTCAATTACTGTTCATTTTATTGTTACGAATTAATAAAAAGTTGTGAAAGCAATGTTACAAAATTTGAATTTGAAATAAAAAAAATTAAATATATAAGTAACAAAATGAATTTTTCAAATCGTAAGACTAGCTAGGTCAAACTTAGATCGACCGTGATTTGTTACACAACACAATATTCAAAATTTATGTGTAGTCCCGACATAAATAGACAAAATATTTTAAAACGGAGTAGTTATTAGGGATGTAATTACCATTGGATTGCATTAAATTTAAAGAAAATATTAAGCCCCAAATAAGTTTAAAACTTGTGTGGTCCATGGGGTGAAAATATCTAGCTGTTTTTTTTTTTTTTTTGAGTTTGAATAATGGGATTGGAATATGGAATTAAATAACCTATAACAAGACAAATAACTAAAATTTATCATTAATTAATGCAAATCGCTCAATTTTTAATTATTATATTATGTATAATCATTTTGTTGATCCTATATGATAAAATTGGGATTCCAAAACTCTAATATAATTTTTTTTAATTATATTCTGAAAATTAAAATCATTGATTGAATTATTATTATTATTATTATTATTGTTATTATTATTAAATATTTTGATATATGAAACTCACTTAGCAAAGTGGTAAGGTATCTAGTTTACTAATTTACTTAACGAATTAAAGATAGTGAGCTGATAGACAGTTGAGAAGATTTTCGATATCCAAATTGTATTGGGTTCAAAAGAGTAAAACAAGGTAACAGAATGTGATAATGATTTACCCTAGAATTACCTTAATAACATAGCAAGACCTAGTAAACAATCAAGAACAAACTTATTTATAACTAAAGACTTATTTATATAATTAAAAAATATACTATCCTGTAAGATGTCAAATCCACTATGGTCCTCAATGGGATCGCATCAATTGAGTCCTGATGATCCGAATAGAAAAGACACAGATCTTTGTCCCGTTTAGATATTTTATTTACTTCTAGGGGCATTTATGTTGTTTGAGACATTTTGAAGGCTTAACCTACACCAATAAAGGTAATCATGTTACACAAGATTAAAATTTATAATTCTAATCTCTCGACAAACCTAGATCATTCCATATATATCACAGTTAAATAAAATCAAATTGCAAACCAGAAAAAAAAAAAAAAAAAAAAAGGTTGAAACTAACGTGCTAACTACCAACTACTAGCATGATGTAGGAAGATTAATGGGTCTCATATAAAGACTTTAGGAATAAGACAACTCAAAAGGGTCACAAAATAATTAAAGTTTGAATTGTAAATTGCACCCAATTTAGATACAAAGGAACCAGAAATGATAGAAAAAGATACAAATGAATAGGAAAATGTCTGTGGCCAGGCGTCGGCACACACTATTGCATTTTACTAAAATACCCCTGGCCCGCCAATTTGTGACTATTAAGACCTAAGCAACAAGGGGTGGTTAAATTAGACCGAAAAGTAAAAACTAAAACTTTTCTCGGTCGTATTTTCATTTCGATTTTCAGTTTCACTTTTCATTGTTTTTGTATAAATGTCAAAAAAATATTAATTAATTTTTGTATAAAAATAAAAATATATTTAAGTAAATGTTGACTGAGACAAATACATAGATAAAAAGTTATTAAATTTATAATTATTATGCTTATTTTCGATTTATCATAGTATGATTTAATATCAACATGAACTAACGATTTAATATCAACATGAACTAACGTTTTAAATTTTTGCCATTAGCATTAGATAATATGATGATAAACTACGAATGAAAATAAGATTACAATTATTATTTATAAAAAAAGACTTTTCCTATTGCTATAGAATGCCATCAATTGTCAATAGTAGTATTTTAAATACAATTCTCATCCCTACTAAACTTGTAAAAATGTGACTCACGATGTCAATATTGTTTTCACAACATAGTTTAAAATTAATTTTTTGCCTTTAGCATTAGAAAATATATACTTTAGACATATTCAATGATTTTCTTTTTCCTTTTTTTTTTCCAAAATTTAGATCCAAAAATTGTCAAACTCGTGGCTCACGATAGATTTGATTATAATAATTAATATTGGTTAATATTGAAAAAAGAGGAAGAAAGAGAAAGAAAACAAAGAAATACTCAAAATAAAAGACATTTATTAATGTTTGAATACAGTCATCTTTGATTATACTTTTCCAAGAGTGTAAAATTAAATACATTGTTGAATTTGTTCATCAAACTTCATAATTTCAAACTATTTATAATACAAAAAGGACTTCAAATTTTTCAAGAGATTAAAAGTTCAAATTTATTTTTCTACTAAATAATAGGTCTATATAGTACTTATTTCTTGATTATTGTATTTGATATTTTCAATATAATTGCTAATTGATTTAATGATGTAACGAAATTACTAAAATATAATGAACCATTTTTCTCTATACACACACACACGCTATATATATATGAAGCATTAACATTTCAAGTAGTTGTTTTGATCCGCTATTAAGTAAAAGGACAAAAATAACCCCGTTATAAAATATCATGAAAAAAGTAATTACGAAAGATAATGCCAAAATATTTTTTTAACTTTTTTAGTATTTAGTTTTCTATTTCATTCTTTTTTTCAATTATACTTTTTCTTCATCCCAACTTTATTCTCTCCAAATTTATTTTTCAATAATGTTATTTTACATAATAAATTTAAGTAAAAAATAAATAGATATTTCTGCTTCGTAAAAAGAAGTATCTAGTAATTTTCTAGGCTTAGTACAACTTAACGTTTTCATGCTTTTATGTTTGCAAGGAGTAAATATGTACTCGTTGTTTGGACCACTCTTCTCTTATGTCCTTTTTTCTTTTCTTTTCTTTCTTCATTTTATTTTATTTTATTTTATTTTATTTTATTATTATTATTATTTTTTGCCCCTTCTTTTTCCTTCAAAATTAAGAGGAGAATGAATACTTTTTTCTTTCTTTCTTTGATTTTTTTTTTCTGTAAGAATTACAATCTACGTATTCTTTTTCTTTTTGTTCCGATAAAATGAAATGAAATTTGAGATACAGAAAATTTAGATTATTTATTTTAACCTAATTACTTTTTTATGACAAGATGTCAAAAAAAAAAAAAAATCACTTCAATCTGGGAATTTTTTGAGTTTTTTTTTTTAAGGAAACATTTAATTGGTGCTTTCTTTTTAGTTCTTCTATGTCCTTGAGTGTTGTTTGAGTTTTCTTTTACTACTAGCTTTTCTAAAATTATTAAAAAATATATCAAAGAGCATTTGGCAAAACGACGTATATTTATGCTAGTGAGAATTTAAATAGAAACCAATTATAAATTATAATTTAATAGCATCTTGTGCTTTTAAGTTTTGCTCCAGTTTTTTATCATGAAAATACTGTATTATCCTTGATAAACCCCATAAAAATATTATTTTTGGGATTAAGATAGTAATTTAAGTTATTAAAATTGTGAAAAATCACTTATTTTTGCAAACATTAACTATAACTTTTATTACTTTTCCTCTTTTCAAACAAACACTCCTTAACTTTTACTCTTTATTTTTAACTTCTTTAAATAAAAAATATTTCTTTCCAAAGTAAAAAAAATGTCAAACACCATCATAATCTAAAAATATCTTAAGGTTATTTTCCATTTTCTCTACTGAAAATGATTTTATTTTTCTAATATTTTAAAATACAATTATTCCTCAATTTTCACCCGTCACTTACCCAAGCAAAATACATACAACAAACAAAACTTTTGTAATAACACAGACTATAAAAAACTCATAATTCCATAAATATTAAAAAAAAAAATTATACACGCATATAAAATGTATATAATCAATTTAATTAATTAATCAGGACAAAGTAAAAAAAAAAAAGGAAAAGTCATATACCAGTTAGTTGAACAGGCTGGTCAATGGAGGGGCAAAACCGTCAATTTGGCCACTATTTCTCTTACGGTCGTTGCTCTAGTAAACGAAAGTGAAAGGAAAAATAAAATAGGTTTTTCCAAAAAAAAAAACGGAAAGACACTTACAGAGAGACACGATTAACAATCTGTTTCCACCTTATTACCTTTCTCTTTTCCTTGAAATCTCGTTTCATCTCAGGGTGGGCTTCTTTTATTCATTAAAATACAATATATTTCGTGACGTGCTGTTTATTTAATTTCTGATAATTTATGCATTTATTGACTTATATAGTCCCCAGTTTTTTGTTTATAATAATATTAAGTGATTGATTCTACTGGAGAATTGAGAATCTGCGGTGGTGATGATCGGTTTTTGGGCTCTAACTTGTGTTTCTTGACAGCCCAGGTGAGAAACCTTTCACTTGTTTACTAAAAATAGTTGAATTTTGATTTTTTTGTTCCCCTTTTCTTTATCTTGGGGGAATTTGGTGCATGCCCCGTTTTTGGTTGATGTAAATCCGATATTCATTTTTGTTTTGTGCCGAGTCTGTATCTCGATTTGCAGATGTATTGGTGTATTGATGAATTTCTGTTATTTTACTTGGTTTGATCGCATATTGATGCCGTGGATGTTTGATCTTTATATGTATATTTCCCTTTGTATGGAGTTCAAAATTTAGTGGACGAATTATGAGGGGTTCTATGATTTAATTAAGACCTCTGTTATATATGGTTGAGATTTAGAGTTCTGTTTGAGGTTTAAATATTGAAAGAGATGTTAGATTACAAAGTGAAATTCGGGGATTTAGATTTTTTTTTCATTTGAATTTGTTGTTTTAGGGTGTAGGATTGTATGGGTTGAATTTGAAGACGATGGATAGTTACAGTGAAACAGAAGAAGATCAATTCTTCGACAGCCGTAATGACATTTCTTCTGTATCCGATTTGGGTTCTGATTGCTCTGAAGGTTGTGTGATTCCTGGGCTTGGATATGACTATTGGACAAAGAACCCTGACAGTGTTAACGAAAGACGTGAAAAGTTTTTGAAAATGATGGGTTTGGATTCAGATTGGCGTAGAATTGGAGATGACGAAGAGGAAGATTTATGTCATGAGGAAATGGAAAGGGATATGGATAGATTGAGAGATGATGGGGAGACTGTGCTGGCAAATTTGGATTCTGAACAAAAGTTTTTCTCTAGTCGTTCATTGCCATCTTTTGGGTCACATGAAGCTGCAGATTTGGTCGAAGACGGTTCTGCAGAGGAGTGGAAAATCAAGAACTTGGATGATGGAACTGAATTTGTCGTGGATGAAGTGGCTGAAGACGGCACTCTTGCTGCATTGCGTGAGGTGGGTTCTGATAGGATGATGTCCTTCGATGAGTTTCAGAAAACACTCGGATCATCGGATTTGGTTCAGCAGTTATTGCGCAAAGATCCGAAGGGGTTTAATGTGGTTGATTCGAAGAAGAAAACGAAAAGCAATTGGCTCCAGAGATTTAGTGCTGTGACTCATATTGCAGATAAGACAAAGGGGCTGCTTGATAAGCCTAATGAGATTAATTCAAAGACCACTCGAAGAGTTCATGTCCATGTATCTAGAAAACACTCTAAAGAATTATCATCTCTTTACACAGGGCAAGAATTTCATGCACATGAGGGTTCTATCTTGACGATGAAGTTCAGTCCCAACGGACAATACCTGGCTAGTGCTGGGGTAGATGGTGTTGTGCGTGTGTGGAAGGTCTTTGAAGATGATATTGTAAACAAACTTAATGCTCAAGATATTGATCCTTCATGTTTATACTTTTCGCTTAATCATTCTTCCAAGTTAGCTCCTTTGGATGTTGCCAAAGAGAAGATTGGCTCAGCAAAAAGCTTGCGGAGATCAACTGAATCATCTTGCGTTGTTCTTCCACCAAAGGTGTTTCAGTTATCAGAGAAACCTCTTCATGAATTCCATGGACATAACGGGGAGGTGTTGGCTCTTTCGTGGTCCAAGAATGGGGTTAGTATCATGTAAATCTTATGTATGCATTAACTTTTGGGGTATTTACCTTGACCCCCCTGAAGTTTTGTTTTAATTACAATAACATTTTATATGGTTTTGGAAAGTACAATAACACCCCATGTTGTTAACTTAGTTGACGGAAAATTTAACAGAGTTATAGTTGAGTTGTGATCTGAAAATTTACAACACAACCCCCTTTTCCCCCGGAAAGTTTTAATATAAGCAGGAGGGATTCACAGATCTTCTAGATGTAGAGCACGCAATGCTTTGAATCCAAATACATTTCCTACAGTGGAAGGGGGTGGTTTGGAAAATTTCAATCACGCTCCCTACACAAGGGGTTCCTATTGTAATAGGGGTGTTGGTGAAATTTGCCGAACCACAGCCAACAAATAAGTTTTCCGTCAACTGAACTTATGTTTGGGCGTGTTAAACCACAGGGGATGTTACTATATTAGGTTAAACCTCGGGGGGTGTTAATTATTCCTTAACTTTTCTCTAAATCTTTGTCCATGCTTGGTTTTCACATTCGAGGTGATATGAAATGAGTGTGACCGTGTTGTTTACATTGCAGCATTTACTGTCATCTTCGGTTGATAAAACGGCTCGGTTGTGGAAAGTTGGCCATGATGATTGCCTAAGAGTTTACTCACATAACAATTATGGTGGGCCTTTCACAATGGATGTAAAATTTGATGTATAGTTTGACCTGCCATTAATTCTAATGTTATCCCTGATGCAGTAACGTGTGTTGATTTCAATCCGGTGGATGATAATCATTTCATCAGCGGCTCAATAGATGGAAAATTACGCATTTGGGAAGTTGAAGGTGGTCGAGTCATTGATTGGACCGATATCAGAGAAATAGTAACTGCAGTGTGTTATTGTCCTGACGGCAAGGTCTGTGTATATTATATATTTTGTTGGACTTTTTCAAGTTTTTAATGAACTTCGCTAAATGTGTTTTTCTTATGTATTCAGGGAGGCATTGTTGGATCCATGGATGGCAATTGCCGTTTTTACGATGTCATAGGTATTCTCGTGCACCAATCACACTTGTTTTCTTCTTAAATGCGTCACAAACACTCACAAAATGCTTAAATATGTTGACAATCAAATGTTTTTTGATAAAGATCACCAGTTTCATTCAAAATACTTCATTTTGATGCATGTTTTTACATCTCTAGCTTAAGTTTGACTTGTCACACATTCTTAGGAAAAAGGAAAAGAAGAACAATGTGCACTAGCCGACATTCATCTTGCTATATATTGATATTACGATCTTATAGTTCATAGTTTTGCACTTTAGTTTATTCTTTAACTGGCTGGGTAACACTGATACAACATATTACCTTTTTCATCAAGAAAATCGTTTGCAATTGGGTGCTGAAATATGCTTAAAGGGGAAGAAGAAGTTACCTGGCAAGAGAATAACTGGATTCCAGGTTTTGTTTCGCTACATTTTCATCTTACGCTTCTTATTCATAAAGGACATTCTAACGTATTTATGTGTTATATATATGATTTGTCCTTATTCAGTATTGTCCGAGCGATGCGAGCAAAGTGATGGTCACTTCTGCTGATTCTCAAGTTCGAATAATCTGCGGGACTGACATCGTATGTAAATTCAAAGGTGGTGATTTCTTCTGTGCTTGATGGATTATTTTTAGTGATAATTACCTCAACAACCCCCAGGCTTAGTCTAATTATAGGAACACCGTCTATAGTTTGGAAAATTACGATAACACCCCTATTGTTAGTCCAGCTGCCCGAAACCTTAAAAAGAGCCATGTAACTAACAATTAGACAGCTTGAGAACCTAGCATATTTACCTCTTGTTATGATTCCGCAACAACATAGGAGGTGTTTTTGTAATTAGACCAAACCTAAGGGGTTGTTGAAATAATTATCCCTTTTATTATATTCTCGTTTCTCTTATTCCCTCAATCATAGAGTACAAACATGATATAGGTTCGGAACCTAACTCCCGACACTTGTGAAACAGGTAATCGAAGTTCAGGAAGCCAAGTGCCCGCATCTTTCACATCGGATGGGGAACACATTGTCTCAATAAGTGAGGACTCGAACGTCCGTGTGTGGAACTATATGACTCACGACCAGAAATCATCTCGACCCAAAAAGGTATGGTCATGCGAGAGTTTCTTGTCAAAAAACGCTTCAATTGCCATCCCATGGGGCGGATTGAAGAACAAACTAGGATCACTACCCGGAAGTATATTATCAAACGGGCATTTTGATGAGAAATTACTTCAAAAGTTCCCTGACTGTTTCACAACGAGCCTCGGGTTCTTCTTGGACACTCTATACAAAGGATCAGCAACATGGCCGGAGGAAAAACTGCCCAAATCAAATCCAACGACAGTTAAACCTTCGTTATGTAAGTCCGAATTCAAGTTCCTTAAGAACGCCTGGTTGAGCGCATTGAATTCTCCCCATTTGTGGGGTCTCGTTATCGTTACTGCAGGCTTCGATGGATGCATTAGGACATTTCTCAACTATGGGTTGCCTATTCGATTTTGAGAGGCAATTTTTGGTTAATAGTTATCGTTCGACCATTGGGAAAGATGGTTTTGTGAAAATGTGGATTCTTTTTACAGGTTATAAGCGTAGTATAAATTTAGTAAATTTATATACTATCTGGCCAGAAGTAAACCAAATGGCTGGATTAATTTTCTTCTATATATAAATTCTTTGATTTGTTACACAGAAAAGGTTGTTTATTTTGTTTTGAGATTTATATGGGGATTCGTTCATGTGTTTATGGTTGGCTCCTCATTTTATGTATATCATTTGGGAAAAAAGAAGGAAAGTATGGGGTCATTATGCAATTTTGTTAAAGTTAAAGCCCTTGCAGATGAATTGCAAAATTTGTTTCAAGGTTCTGCTGCTTCATTTTGGTACTGATTTGGAGGATGTGGCTATGTCTGTGTTTGTTCAAGTAGTTCTTTCATCTTATGAAGTATTAATTGTATTTTAAACAAGAATGTTTGTGAATATTTATAATGATGGTTTTTCTATTTTTTGCTATTTATATAAAATTTTTGTAAGTTTAGATTTTGTATTTTCTTCGGCATCGGTTTGATTTTGAAGATCAAATGAAAATATAATGTTCTTGATAATCTCTCGTTGAAATCAGAGAAGTGTAAAACAAAGACAGATATTTTATGAAAGATCAAAGGAATCCATATTGATTTCATTTTTAAAGTCTCAATTATGAGATAGTATTGAAATTATCCTCAAATTATGACGTGTAAAAATCAAACGAAAACATGGCGAAAAATAGTTGGTGCTTTGTTAAAAAGTATAGATATAAGCAATAATGAAAATCTATTATAAAGTTCCAAACATATGTCACTCCTTACTTTAAAGCCCAAGTGAAAGATCCTTTTTAGTGTTTGTGACATGACAATGCCAAATATGAGCCACATTTTAAGAAGAATCATTCTCCTTCACTAATTTAGCAATTTTCTTTTTATGGGTTCAATTTCAAAGAAATACTTCATCCACATGCTTTTGTCTCAAATCTAGGTGATTAATGCACATTGCATTCCATTGTGTAATTATCATTTTTGGCTTATTATGCATTATTGAAAGTGAAGTAAAGAATGTATTATTATGATATTATTCTACTCCCCCCTTTATGGGGTTGTTTGTGGGCAATGAATTGATGGAAAAGACATAAGCCATTAAGAAATATTTATGGGTCTTTGTTTTATGGGCCCTTTGGTACTAACTCAAAGAATAGTGGATATTTTAAATGGACTTTAATAAAGTTTGGTTATCATTGATTTCATAACATTAAAGAGCTTTAAGTTTCATTAACTATTCCTATTTTTGGCTACTAGCCTCCCAATCCACACCCCCACCCATAAAAATACTTTTTTTATATAAAAAGAAATGGATATAAAAAGAAAATTATTCATGTGAAGCTTTAAATTTTTTTAAAGATTTGAAGCTTTAGATTTCATTATTCATGTGTAGTTAAATCTTAAGTAATTATTTTGGTATTTGAAGCTCAAAATTTGTTTAAATTACCTTTTCTTGCATGAAATGATCTTATATAATACTATGATGTAGAGGGAATTTACACGGCCAAAAGTATAATAAGAGATATAATAATTAACCTGTCGCAGTAAGCATCCGAGCTGAATATTTAACAAAACAAAAAGAAATTGAAGGAAAAAAGCCAGTCTCTCACAATCTTCAATAATTGCCTTGTAAATTATCAAGTCCAACTTTATGCTAAATGTTTCAGAGAATTAATATTTTTCCTCTAAAATAACTTGTATTTTCAATTCAACATGTCATTTAATATGACATTAGAACAAAAAAGAAAAAAAAAAAAGAAAAGAAATAACCCCCATGTGTATGTGTATATTTATAAATATATATATATATATTTTGAGTTAATCATTGAGCTGATGAAAAATAATGATCGTACTTATCAATATAGTCATTGGTGCACTCATGATGCCATTTTTTCTTTTTCTTTTTTGAACTAAAGTGCACATCTCAATCTTTGTCTAATGCTTTTTTTCCTCCTTTTCTTCTCAATTATTTCCTCCTTTTTCTTATACAATGGAATTTCATGAACGTGAGAAATCCATTTTAGAAAAGCAGAATTACAATGTGTTTCGCGTGCACACATATATTTACACATATATGTGTGAGTGTATATAGACAGAGAGATGAAATAATCCTCGTTCCAAAATTTTATTATTTTGGTTCAAAGGACCAAAAAAAAAAAAAAATTAAAACTAGTAGTGCCACATTATTACTTTTATGACAGGTACAAAACTGAAAAAAAATAAATGTTAAAAATTAAAAAAGAAAAAGAAAAAGTTAACATCTCTCAAAGAAGAAATTAATAAAAACAATAAATTTGGCGACATAATTTAAGATTTGATTTTATATCATATGGGCCACATTGGATCCAATGGATCCTTAGTGGGCCAAATAAAATGTTTTGTTTTGCGACAACAAAAGTTGATAGTGTTTCCTTTGTGCTATTATTTAACACCAAAAATATCCCCAAAAGAAACACTTAATTTAATTGTTTTATATTATGAAGTATAAATAAAATTTCGATATTTTCATATTTTAATTTCAATATTTTTTTTTCAAATGCATACATGTAATGTATCCTTCAAAAATTATGACTATTTCAATTCGAAAGAAATTTCATCTAGTCAAGAGTTAATGGTACCACATCATATTTTTTTAGGGTATAGAAATATTTTATAAAATATTATATTCTAAGATCTCGCAAAAAAGAAATAAAAAGTACAATATATTTGGTGGCATAGTTTAAGATTTGATTATATCACATGGACCAATCGTGTCCAATGGACTCTTAGTGGCTACCGAAATTACTTTTTTGAGTGATCACAAAATGAAATCGTGCTTCCACGCATGTGCCACTATTTTAGCACTAAAATGACCGCAAGCACATGTAACTTGTAATTGAAATTACCTTGTTATAAATATATATATATATATATGATATTGAAATTTCAAGTTGAATTTTAACCATAGATATCTCACAAGGGTAACAAATCGATGTTGTTAATTTTTTTCCAAAAATGAAAAGACTCCATGCACATGATGCCACGTAGAAATGTTGGGCCAAACATATACAAATATTGTACACAATGATTAAAGTTGAGAGACATTATAAACCGAAATGATTAGGGTATACACACACACACATACCTACATACATGCATACATATATATATAGATATATTATAGGACAAAAACTTGTAATATTATCTTTTACATAAGCTATACTACGAGGTTTATATGATGTTAAATAAGTTTATAATTAAATTTTCTTTTTAGTTTTCTATCTATACTTTTCAATGAAGTATGAGGGCCTATTCGACATATATGGCATAAGTGTTTTCTTAAAATAACCTTTTTTAATATCCTCATTTATTATAGCAATGTAATTACCGTTACATGTCCACTACATTACTATCCTACAACCGTCCCATGTATAGGTGAATATTATCTTTATGTATATTAATAAAATTAAGGTTATTGTTCTTATGTTGGAAATTTACCATAATAAGGTTTAAATGATATCATCAATTATTCAAATTAGATTTATATTATTAAATGTATATACATCGAGTGTGTACCATTTTCTAGTTTATATTAAAAAGGTAGAACAGAAGCATTTGTTCATGAATGATGTATATTGGGGCTTCCGCTTTACCATAAATAAATTTTATTGACATATTATATAATATACTTTTGTCACTAGGTTCTAGAATGATTGACTTAGATATTATTTTTGTTGGTAAAGATCGATATTCTACTCATTTAGTACACCTATAAGATATATATATAAATCTAATATATTTTTATTTTATGCACACATTCTAAATTTAATTGATAAAACTAATACTTTTATGGTAAAATATTCATAAATATTTGATGAACTTTATACGTATTTTATATAATACTAATTTAGCAAACTACTTATAATATTTATTTAAAACCTAAAAAGGATTTCAAACTTATTTACAAGTAGTAATAAAATACCATGCCATTGAAAGTAAAAATCCTAATATTTTATAATATCAAAATTATTATTAAATGGTTTTCTCATATCCTTGAACAAACATGTAATGGATTCATAAATATTAAATATTGATGGATATTTTCCTATATATTTCTTAGAAAAGGGCCTTCAATATATTATATTTTTATATAAAATGACAACTAATGAGTTACCTAGAAAATTTCATACTCATCGTTTTATCCTTATTAAATATATATATATATATATAGGAACATGCATATCACATTTTTATTTAATTACTTCGAGGTGCTTGGTGTGACAAACAAGAAAGCGAAAGGACATTGATTGTTATAAAATATATACTAGTTACTGATATATGTACACACTTACCAAATACCTGACCAGCCTTTTTTTTTTTGGTTTCAATAACAAGGATATAAATAAAATAATAAGGTCAAATTAATAAAATAATAATGTGAATATATATTGGGCTGTTGAGGGAGCCAAATGTGAACAAAGTTTTTTTTTTAAAAAATATTTTTTCTAATGTTTCAACGGCATTAATTGCGTGAACTACACTGTATATTTGAATTTTTTTTTTTTTTTTGAGAGAAGCGATTACATTCGACTATACATCAATATTGTTACAAGAATACATTTTAAAGATCAAATATACGACTAAATACAATCCAAATAATTCAAACCACCATTTTGGTGGACAAACACTACCATACGGTAGATAAACACCCACACACTGTCGGTGGGATTCGAACCTTGCACCTTCACTATGCAATGGTGGAGGCCGTGCCATTGCATCCAAAGGACGATGGCGTATATTTGAACTTGATATATGACTTTTACTAAGCCCATTGAGGGGTCAATTTTTGGATATAATCTTTTTATTATTTTTTAGTGTATTTGATTTTTATTGTAAAATATTAAAAGAAAAAAAATTAAATTGACCCAAAATTTCTAAAGTAATTTGCATTTCTTATGAAAGGACTTAATCATTTAATTCATGTTCTTTATATAGTATATATTTTAGCTGATTTCAATAATGATCCGTAGTTGATTTTAAACAAGTATCTTACGACGGATCATGCACTTGTACATATATATATATGTGGATAATTCGATACACATTATATCGTTCATTAGATCATGATCATTGTAATAATATTTCAATTTATGATCCATTTCAAAAGAAACATAATTTGAATAAGTGGTGTCGTTGTCCATTTTGATGAATTTGAGGCTGTCAATTTTTGGCTATACTCTTGCGGTCAGCTCTGGTAAAGCATTGCAAATTGATTTAAATGATGATTTTCTAGAAAGAAATTATAATTTTGCTTTTTTTTTTTAGCTGTAGACCTTTCTTTTCCCCTCCTTTTAAGCATTCAACGATTGAGATATAATTTTCTTTCCCAAAATAAATAATTATTTATTGTTTTAAATGTATAATAATTTCACGTCAAATTGAGTTTGAACTCGAGAACATATAATATATATATGTATATTGATTTGATTCTCAAAAGAAAAACAAATAATATTTTCTAACATAATGACAACTCATCTTATATATATATACATATATATTAATCATAAATAAGTATGAAATCTAGGTAGATCAAATGCATGTTATGCGTGTGTGCGCCCCGCTATATACATTGAAGTAAAACATCATTTAAAATATAAAACGATAGAAATAAAGCAATATTCGAGCACAAGAATTGATTGTGCAGACTAGGGCTTGGAATATGAATTTAAATAATTTATCTTTTTAATAAATTAAAACTTTACTCCAAAATGAATAAATAAAATTTTGAAAATGCTACCAATTGACAAACTAAACTTGAGTGAAATTTCGGAGATATGGGTGCACAATTTATTCAGCATTTGTGTGAATTATGGTCCAAAATGGAGAAAATAAATAAATAAATACTTTTGCCATCTCTGGAAAATGAATGAATGGAATGGGCCAATCTGAGAATAAGCATTAATTTCCCTTCAAGGACCATTTCCTAAGATCTTGAATGCCAAATTTGGGACCATCTCTCTCTCTCTCTCTCTCCATCGTCTAAGATCGAGATCTTGTCTTCTCATTTAAAGAGATTTCCGTTGATGCCACTTTACCAAAGAGCTTCAGTGCAACGAGAATCGTTTTATATTTTTATTCAGAAGAATTTAAAAAATATGTTAAAACAGACTTTTATTATTTTTATTTTGGTGCAAAAAAAGATTTTGACATTAATATGTTAAACAATTAATTGTGAATGAAAATATTCTTAAAACAAGCCTCACACGTGCATATCATGAGACGAGATCCTGCAAAATTAAATATTCTGTCAAGAATAGTTGTTGCGCAGCTAGGTTAGAAAACATATTTCGTTTCCTTTATTTAAAGAGAAAAATAAGTTTGCCAAAAATTCATTTTTATGTGGGATTTTGGCTTAACCGTAGCATCAAAATTCTATATTATTATGCATTATTTTTAAAGAGTATAATAATTTAATATATTTAAATAATGATAAAAAAAATATATGTATATATAATTTTGATTAAAATAACAATTTCAAATAATTATAGTTTTCTTAATAACATTTTTCAAAGAAAAATAAATTTAACACAAAGTTCTTTTTTGTTTTTCCCTGAAAATCCAAAAGATATGTAGTTCAAATGTACACGGTGGAGTTTCAAACCCGAATTCCAACAAAAGTGTACGGAATGAACCCCATTTCCTGCCATCATAAATTTTCGTGCATTCTCACCATATTTCTCCCGCAAAAAGACAAAAATAATAATAAATAAATAAAATAAAAGGGAAAAAATAGAATTTATGCATATATAATTATATCTATAATTGCAGTCCAATAAGATCTGGGCAAGTACACACATTAGTGGACTTTATAAATTATTGGGTTATATGCGATGATTTATTATTGTATTTTATATCATATAGTATGCATATACTAATTAAGAGTTTGCAAATTTATATGAATGCTGCAGGGTGTTTGGGCGTTATTAAGAACATTTTATGAAACCCTAGATTATATATAAGATATTTTTGGATCTTATAAGTTATTAAAATTATATTAAAAATATGATGTTAAATTACGTAGATAAAATGAATTCAGATCTTATAAGATATTAATAATGATAATTTCATAATTAATGTGAATAAAAATTAAAGAAATATCTATTTTAAGATTGAAAAATTAAGTTCAGAATTTATTATTTTTATTAGAAGAGTTCAGAGAGGTCATAAGTTCTTCTTTGAAAAATTTTACAAAATACTTTATAGCATCTTATAGATTTTTTATTATCCTTCATAATGCAATTATTTGTTATTTCAAGTTATTTTCTTACTTTTTTTAACAAGTAAAGTCTATAGTTTGATTTAAATATCGAAAAATTCCCGAATACACCTAACATAATTTTTTGGCGTAGATTTAGATTGTTGAAAATTACGAAGAATTTAATAATGCAGGAATTAGACATTGATCGTCGCAAATTAAAATAATTTATTACAGGCATAAAGGCATAAAGTCTGGAATCACATTTATAGAGAGAATGATTATTATTATTATTAATATTATTCTTAATTAATTTATCACGTGCCCTTTAGACCACCTTGAAGTGGGGCAAATCATGAAAGGGATTAATACCAAATGCATGATTACGGTAGTGGTTAAGCAATAATTAACTATACAACAAAATAAGACTAGACAATGCGACAAATAATCTCAAGTACCCATAAAATATGCTAATGAACTATGATTAATTAACAATAAAAAGAAATATTATGTCTTTATTATAATTAGGGCAAGCGGTCCTTCCAAACTTGCTTGTTTCAGCATATGGTCCATTATAAATAACAAAAACATACTTCGCCACACTCAATTTAAAATCATCAGGAACACTTCGAAAGTTTCAAGTAAAATAATGATTAAAGAATATATGGTTTTGCGAATTTTGTCAGGGATATTCTCTTTCTCTCTCTCTTTTTTTTTTTTTTGGGTTTTCTGTCTTTTCTCTTGACTCATGAGAAACTCACGTGATTGTTTGGAGGAGAATAATGTGAAATGATTTTTTGAGCATAAAAATGAAAAGATGGCAAGACTATTCTTTGATAGCAAAGCAGACAAAAATCACATACTGATTTTCTAGGTAATGGCATATTCCACTCAAGAATCCACTTTAGGGGCAACAAACTTTTGTAATTTTAAGTTGGGGGTTGGGTATCCTTAAATTATTTTTGGAGAATAATGTATTAAAACGGATAAATTAAAAGGGTTAGTTGTCGTTTACTCATAATGCGTAAATTTCTCACTCTTTTGATGGAAACTTATGAATTGAATAATTATGAAGAGTTGAAGACATCCCCTCCTAATTTCTTAATATAGTAA
>JACFYI010001866.1:622882-638140 GCA_014898755.1 Handroanthus guayacan
AAGGAAACCCTTGGGTGTCACATGAGGGGTATACTGAATAAGTCGACTGAATTCTGCCTCATATTTGGCCACCATCATCGAACTTTGAATCAGTCTCATAAACTCCTTTTCTTTTTTATCCCTAACCACTTGTGGGATGTACTTTCTCAAGAACTCATTCCGAAAATCTTTCCAGATTTCTTCGACTCTATTTCTTTTCCATTTTTTTCTATAATAGACCACCAATGACAGGCAGCACCCTCAAATAGATAAGTAGCGTACTTCACCTTCTGAGCATCTGTGTAGTTTAGTACTTTAAAATTTTTTTTTACCTCAACCAACCAAAATTCTGCCTTTTGGTCATCAGGTTCAACATTGAACTTGGGTAGATTAAGTCTCAAGAACTTCGTTAACATCTTATTGTTTGATTCAATTTCCTGTCTATTTCCCTAATTGTTTTGTTGCTAACCTTGATTCAAAACCTGTCATAGGAGGTTAAAGAGTTGATTTGCTGCTGGTTTATTCTTGGGAGGCGTACGACGTCGAGGTTCATTTCGAGCAAGGAGATTTCATACACAAGGTTCGTAACATGCAGGGGGTGATGGATTGCGTGCTTCACGGTGTGGTATTGTATTATCCACATTGTCAGGTGTCTCGGGTGCCTGTGTTTCTTCAAATAATACCCGCCAAGGTCTCCCTCTTTTCCCAGTGGCTGCATTTTGAGACGTGTTTCTACTTGGGTCTATTTTAAATCTGAAATTTGTAAGAGGATGTTTAATATTAGTTCTTGGTTTCTTAGATGGAAAACGAAAGTCATAAAGGTATGTGTAGACTTATGTTAGCAATTTCTAAATTTTCAAGTTAAGGAATTCTCATGAGGTTTCGCGGTTCCTTGAATTGTATAGATATATACACACTGGTAGATAAGTTCTATAAGGCCATGTTACCAAAACTTGTTCCAAGATATACATAAGAAATTCATTCTTCGCATTGCTTGATCATGGAATTTACATTTCAAAATGTACAGTTATTGGCCATCTAGAAAAGCAAAAGGAAGATGGCTTCATAACCATAACCTAGGAGGATCTTATACATCTATCCCATACAAAAGTTCTAGCTATGCTATACTAGAGTTATAACTTACAAAATACTTACAATCCTCCTATAAAATACACATACTAAAAAAATAAGAAGAAAGAAAAGTTCCCACATCCACACATCCTCACAAAGTATCATCTCATACACCCGAGGGCGATGTGGATCCTCATCAGGATCCTCCTCCAGCTCCTCCTCCAGATCTTCCTCCATGTCATCCTTAGCTCGCCCCACTCCGTCCTCACCATCGGCTCTATCTTGAGTAGTCCTATCATCCAAGGCAGCTAATGTCCTCTCGACCAATACAAGGTCGGCATCATTGTCATGGTCTATTTTTGGACGGAGATTTGGTGGCAATCCTACCCTTGTACGAGCTATCATCCGAGGCTTTCTTGGAGCACGTGGAGGTACTGCGAACGGTTCGGCCTTCTGGCCTGCTGGTGGGGGTGTCTGTGGTCTCGGTGCCGAAGGACGAGGAGCCATGTCCCGCATAATGCTCAGCCCGAGCATGAAAGATATCCATGGCTCCTGAAATAGAGGTACCACCTCGTCCTTGGCATGATCCTGAGCGAGTCACTCCATGCTCGACGTTGCCTCGATGACCTGCCAAAAGGCTTTATCCACCCAAGACATCAAATCACACTTGATCTGGCTAAAGCATGAACGGTTTTTAGCAACCATGTTTTTGAAGTTATAGTGTTGTCCTTGATGCTTGGAGGCCATCATTTCCATTTCATCATGAGCCCACATGCTGTGCAATTGGTAAAAGTGATGTTGTTTGAGGTACGCACTTTTCCAATAATCAACCTCACATTTCAATTCCTCAATCTTGCTTCGTAGTCCATTTTCTATTTCTTGAGGGGGCCGTTGTCGCTATCACTATCACTATGGCCGGACTTGGAGCTGGTCCACTCGTTCACAAGATTCTTGCCCTTATCTATCTACCACGTCGAAATGAAACAAACAAAGTTAGTGATGAGAAACGAAGATAAAAGGCAAAATTTTACGAATCTAAACCATTGAAACTTCTTATTCTAGGCTCTGATACCACATGTAGCACCCCGGGATCGCGAACGGAACGTAACGAGCGAACATTGATCCCGGGACATTACTCGCAAATGGAAAACTAATTATCAAACCGCACATGAACAGTGACATGTGCAATAACATTTTCTTTTTGGCAAATTCATAATTTTTTCAGCAACTTTTGTAAAGTAAGATTTTATAAAATCTAAGCCTTGCATTTTTAAAATTTTTAAATTTCATAGAAAAATCAATATATCCAGAAATCAAAATTTTTGAAGCTTTTATTGTTTATTTATTTATTTATTTTCTTTTCTGTATTTTACAACATTTTCTAGTAGTTTTTAAGACATTTTTCCTTCATAAACCAAGCCATAAAATTTGATTTTTCAAGATTTAACAGAGTATGTTTTATTTAAGTTCAATAAATTGATTTTTATGCGTTTGACGATTTTCTACCAAATCCTTGACCATCTTCTTCCATAGGTCATGATATCAGTTTCAAGATAGTCCATAGCTCCATTATTCAGGCACATATGGTTTATGAGCTCAAGGATCATGAGGAATCAAATAAGATATCACAATAAGCTCATTTGTTTTCAAATCGAACAACAAAGGCATAATCATCAATCAGTGGAGCAAACTGGAATAATTGTAAGATTAAGAAAGAGGAAACCATAAACTTACATTAGTCCTACGTTCCGTTAAGGGAGATTAAAATGATCCAAGAACCTTAGTCAAGCACCTAAATCAAAGTAAAACCAAGAACATGTTAGGCTTAATCATTCTTCAACTTTTGATCCTTAATCAATGCTTAGATTCAAGGATTTCTTGTACTCCTAACTTACCAATGTAACCTAGAGTGTATCCCCCTTCTTTCCTTTCCTTGATAACTTGTTTGTTGAGGAAATAGAAAAAAAAATATGAGTGGTGTGTGTATGAGTGTGACTGCCCAGAGGGGGAGAAGGAGATGAGGGAATTGGTGATTTTTCTTCTTTCTTTCTTCCTTCTTAGCAAGTGAAAATAGAAGACTTTAACTCTCCAATTTTCCCTTATTTATAAAAATTATGTTGGCAAACACTTGGCTAATAAATTTCATCAATTTAAAATTGTTGATCCTCTTTGATTTATGTTAGGGTGCCGGATTTGGGCAATTGAAAAAATCTGATCCTTTTTCCATTTTTTTTTTTCAAATTTATGATTTGGGCCAAGATCATTGGAATGAATTTTGGTGAAAGTTGGGCCGAAATTGGGCTTGTTTTGGACTAAAATGTCACGTAAACGAAGCTTTGAATGCTTAAAAAATTTTCGAATACAAAGAACTTATTTTGATATTGAAACAATTTTTGTGATTGCAAAAACGATTTATCTTTTGGGAAAATGGTGAAATAAATTACTAATTAGGAAAAATTCCAGGTTCTTACAATAATAGTTTAAAATAAATTTACGCATTTTAGAATACTTTAATAGCCAAGATTTAATCTATACTTATTCTATCCACCGCCAGTAGCAGATGTGTGGGTGCGTGTGTTTTGTGTATATATGTATGTATGTACACCTATAGATATAGTTGCACGCAAGGTAAATTGCACTTTATTCCCATGACTTAGGCCGGGTATATTTTTATTCACAATCATTTATATTCTCACATTGAGTACAATTAACTTCACTTTTCTCTTTCATTCAGTTCTTTGGCCACCACCATTAAGTTTTTAACTCTGAAAATCACGTGTATATCACATGACCATTAAGTACATATCACGTTTTCAATGGCTACATCATATGCATGCGACTTTCATGTGTTGAAAAACTTAATGGAGGGGGGTTATAGGATTAAACGTGATTAATAATTGAAGTTAGCATACTTGTATATATAAATATATATGTGCGTGTTCGCATTTTGTGTCACAAGTAATTCTACACGCAATCCATGCATATATTTAAAAATAGTAGAAGGTTGTATCTTGTGAAAAAAAAAATAAATAATTTTTTTTATCACTTTTTATATTATATTTAATCTTTTGTGACTCATGTTATATATTTTTGTAGTGTACATAAATTAACATCCATAATTTCTACTATTTAATTTTTTAAATATTATTTTAGATTAGTTGAAGAAAAGTAATGGTGTTAAAAATAATAATGGGTGGTGATAAGTGAAGGATAAAGTTGGAATTCATAAAATTTGGTATGAGAATTACTATTTGTGCCTTTCCTTTTATATAGTATAGGTAGATGTGTGTGTGTATATATATTATATATACACATAAATATACAAATATATTATGTTTTAATATTTTTTATTTCCTGCTCAGCACTTTTTAGAATGTGAAAACTCCAGTTACCGACTCATCATAAACCATACTCCTTGTGCTACCAACAATTTTGGCACCGAAAATAGTAACTCCGGACGAAAAAAGGACTAAAAATGCGAATTTTTTGTGAGTTACAGTACTAAAATTCAAAATTCAAAACTCATAAAACCAAAGTGAAAAGTGGCATATTTAAAGGACGAAAAATACAGGTAAAAGAATACGAAAGAAAACTTCAACTTATTTGCATCCCACTTAATTGTTCTTTTCTTTTCCCTCCAGTAATAATTATTATGTCAGGGCAATTTTTTCAACTTTTTTAGGGGTAATATTAAAAGTATCACTAAAATTAGAGGTCGTTATTAAAATTTCAGTGGGGGCAACTGACCTAGTGTCCCAACTGTAGCTCCGTCACTGAAACCATCGTGTATAGGAAGATGATAATTAAGGAAGGTAAAAGAAAATCTGCTTTATCGGTCAATTAGGAAACTATTAAAATGTTCACTTCCTAAACCAACTAGGAACATGGAGTTAACTCGAATCTACAGGGTTTATAACATCAATCTTGGACAAGCCCATGAACATCTGTGTGTGTAGTTATCCGAATCATACAAGGATTAGAACATCAATGATAGACAAGTCCACAAATTAACATGTATATATATAATTATCCAAATCATACAGGGATTAGAACATCAACCTTAGTCCGTACACAAGTCCACAAAGAAGTATATATATATATATATATATATGCAGGCGCACACACATGTACAGGTCGAGAAATCTTATTAGTTTTAGTTGTGAGATCAAAAACAAAAAAGAGTGATCAGAATGGATACTTCATTCTTCATTCCCAGCTACTCCGAACCATCCTCATCCAACTCCCTTGCTTTCACAGAGTATCTCAGTTTAAGACTACAGAATACGTTATCCCAAATTTCACATTACGAGCTTGATGTTTTCTTTGGAAGGCAAATTTCGGTTGATAGGCTTGGGAAGAAAAGTGTTAAGGAGAAAACATCCCAGAAAATCACGACTCCAAAAGGTCACAATGTAGGAGCTCCGATGGCGCAAGGCTTATTGAAGTTTAGAAGTTTGTATGATTCTGATGAGGAAGGCGATCATCAAGAACATGTTGGTATTTGTAATGACGATTGTAAGCTTCAAACAGAGAAACATCCCACGAGGATTTGAAGATTGTTTGTTGCTCATCGTTTGTTGTTTCTGTTGTTTGATTCATTCTTTTTCTTTTTCTTTTTCTTTTTTCTCTCTCTTTTTCCTTTTCTTTTTTCTCTCTCTTTTTCCTTTTTTTCGTTTCTTTTTGGTTTTCAGTGTGCATAAATTACAAACACATGTAGGAATTTCAGGGTTTCTTGAATACTAAGTATACTTAAACTGGATGTGTCATCTGATCTGAACTGCATAATAAAACTGTCTACATTGTTTGGGTACGTCAACGACCAATCAAACATGAGCTACGTGACTTTAGCAGTGTCAATAGAGCCATATTCTGCGTCATGCAATACCTGAATATTGCCTCTTTCCCAGTATTAACATGATATGCCACCATCGTAACACGTAGATGACAAGATATTCCCCTTAGATAATTAAATAATCAAACTTGGTTTAAATCCCTAATTACCCTACATTGACATATATACTACGTGAATACAACCAAACGCATAATAGCCACATTGTATTTCAGAATTCAGACCACTATGTTAGGAAAAATAATACAAGCAAAAAACAAGGATGCAGCAAATTAAGCCAACTCAAGAGTTTGAGAGGCCAGCTTGATAAGTGAGAGTTCAATTTCGAAGAAATCAAGCTTGATCTGTGCTTGAAACCAATTTGTATTTATTTCGATCAAGCTTAAGCCAAATCATTCTTCTTTGTAGGTTCACAATCGCATGTTTTTCATTTTAAAAAAATATTTATATATGTATAAATTTAAAATTATAAATAATTTAAATTAAGCTCTTCTTTAAAATAGTCAAGTTTTTCAATTGTAATGTGCAAGTAATATTATTGTAATTTTCTAGACCACAAAGAATTTTTCAATAATGAGAACAAACCCAATTAGTGTTAAGGTGATTGTCCCCAAATACAAATATTTAATAACACATTGGGCATGTTAACTCAGTAGCTAGGAAGTCCTGGACAACACTTGCCTCACGTAACAAGTAAGATAATCAGTTCTACTTCAAGTCCAGTTTTTAAAACATTGCCCAGCACAATGTATATTCCTTTGGGATGTGTTGCGGTACCCGAACACTTCTCCACAAAACCATTCAATTCTTCAACTCAAACCCAACCATTCTCAGTTCTCCACTGTGGTTGAGGCTTTAAAGACAGGTCTAGCGGCTCAACTGGAAGCTGACACCTGACACCATACACTACTCTCACTCATAGCAGACACGACCATACAAAATATCGGATCTTTTCAAATATGCATCACCCTTACTAACTAAGTTGAGAATTGAAAAATTCAGGGCATTACAATACGTCCACATACCATTTTAGATCGAGGCCCTGCACACAAAAGTTTCCAGGGCTGTTTCCTGGACCTGTTCGGGGAATCTAACCTGTGACTGCTTTTCTTCAAGTAAAGAGGATTTATAAATAGCAAAGAGGTCATTCTGGTTTTCATAAATGTTTCATATCCTATTCCACGAATACACCATCAAATGTGTTTCATTTTCGACAAGGTTTTCATCCAATTGTACAGATATCACCGACATATGACAATGTGATTCAAAAAACATATGAAAGAAACAACAAGAATCTTAATAACCACATCCAGTGTTTTCACATCAAAAGATCACAAAGATGTGTTTATGTCAACAGTGACATAAAGGCATCGTCGTTATAACAATGACATGAGAAAATGTCGTAAAACGAGTGTGCAAGCTCCTCAGTTGTCCCTTCAACTCTACCTAGAGCACTACATGTAGTAGTGCTGTTCAGGAATTGGAACGATATACATAGAATGTTAACTTCATCATTGGAGCTTTCATGCACAAAACCAAACAAGGTGAAACAAGAAGTGAAATCTGCAAATTGGGCTCAACATTATCCAGTAACCAAAGGAAAAGAGGCAAATATATGGAAAATATGTCATCGGCCTTAACAGCAAATTTGCAACGAAAACAGCCCAAAAAAGTATACTGAGGTTGGATATCTCATCGGGTTTGAACAGCGTTAGAGAACTGTTTAGATCAACATATAAGCATCATAGTCACCCCCATACAGTAATAAATTCAAAGGGATAATTACCTCAAACACTCCATGAAGTTTGGCATAATATAATATTCCACCATCATAACAAGTAGAAGATGACATGATATTCCCTTTAGATAATTAAATCATCAAAGCAGCTAGTGTATCTTCTTATTACCTTACTTTGATGCACTATGTGAATACAACCAAACGCATAATAACCTTATTGTATTTTACACCACTATGTTAGAAAATCAGTACAAGCAGAAATTCGGATGCAAATGAACCGAGCCAACTCACAAATTCAACAAGCCACCAAAACGGTACGAAAAGTGTTTAAGCTCAATTTTGAAGAAATCAAGATTGAGCTGAAATCGAAAGCTCAAGCCATAAATCTTGTTCGTAGGTTCACTAACACATCTTTTCTCTTAATATATATAATTATAAATAATTAAAATGCATTCTTCGTAGAACAGTTAAGCATTCTGAGCTTGAGCTCAAGCTCGAATATATGACTCAAACACAATAAAATAATAAAAATCGAACTCACTCCCATGGCATGAGTACAAATTAGAGCCAAAGGAACCAAGCCAAGCCAGGCCAAGCTCAAGGCCAATTTTCCTCAGCTCGCCGAGCTTGAGCTCATAAAAATAGTCAAGGATCAGCTCGATTAAGCTTGTCTCATTGGCATCCCTAAGCAGGAATGTTATGTAACAGAAAAATACCCACAACTGATTTTTCTTCCTTCACAATCACGTCAGTAAAAGACCATTCTGCTTATTCAAGTATGTTTGCAAGAGAGGTACTACTACCTGAATACAACCACACTCATCATAGCATGTATCCCCCAATTATATCTACTTATAACGAAAAGTAGCATATGAACATTTTGGGGGAAAATAAAAAATAAAAAACAGACATATGAAACTAAGAAAGAGTAGATAAACTGGTTTTTCTCAAGAAATGTAAGCTAATCACCTTATTCAATGCTGAATCCTGATGAACAATGGTGTTTGGCAGCAACTTTACTTTATGGCAAAAATCCAATCTATTAAGCACATAAAAACCCTAAGTTTGCAGCAAGATTCCAGAAATGGAAGTGGATTAACATTCACAAGGGAACAAGCCAATTAATGCCTCTTAAAACCCATTAAGCCCTGAGACATTTTGAATGCAGAAAAGAAAACATCAGTTATAAAAACAAATTCTGGAACGTAAAACGGTTAAAAGCGCATCTGGTGTAGTGGTATCATAGTACCCTCCCACGGTACTGACCGGGGTTCGATTCCCCGGATGCGCAACGTTGTTTCATATTTTTTCATCAATTTTCTCTGCTGTAAGAGCAGTTTTACTCATCATCTTCTTTTCATCATTTCTTTTGGGGAAATTTTATTTTTTAAGTCCTGTAATTATGGCCAATTTCATTTTTGGTTTAACCCGGTAAAAATAGTCATATATAATTAAAAATTCGACACATTTGGCCCTATTTTCTCCAGATTCTCTGTCATAGCACCAATGGCATATGTTTTTATTAGAGGAAGTCCTGCGGGGGCAATTTAAGTCGCTGAGTTGGCTTCAAAGAAGACAAATTCTCTATTAAAAAGGAGGGAAAATATCTCCTACTCTAAAATTGGAGGGAAAACCTCATCTATTTCCCTCCATTCCCTACTGTCATCTTTCCAACAACTGTCTATTCTTGCACTTACCAAAAAGAGCTTTAATGTCTGCCATTGAAGGATCTCTTACTTGTTAGTGTAGAAAATAAGCTTGCTTAAGGTCAATAAGAAAGATTCAGAATCAACCAAAATTGCTCATACTGAACAATTTAGGTGGCTAGACAAGGCAGCAATTCTTCCAGAATATACAGAGCCCTTCCAATGGAAGGTCTGCACAGTGACACAAGTCGAAGAAGTTGAGGTTTTGACAAGAATGCTGCCAATCATAGCAAGCACCATCAGAATGAACACACATGTATGGCCCAACTCCAAACATTCTTCGTTCAACAAGGCTACCACATGGACCCCCATCTCGGCTCATTTAAAGTCCCTACTGCATCCATCCCCATCATTCCTCTCCTTTTCATGATCATCCTCATTCCAATCTATGACCCTCTTTTTGTGCCCTTTATTTGCAAGTTCACAAAGCATCCATCAAGTATAACACAGTTGCAGCGTGTGGGTGTCGGGCTAGTGCTCTTGGCATTATCCATGTCCGTTGCGGCAATAATAGAAGTGAAGAGAAGGCATCAGTCCTTAAAAAATACCTTGAAGCCTATTAGTCTCTTTTAGCTATCTTTTCAGTATGGCATTCTCGGGATTGCTGATATGTTCACTCTTGCAGGATTGTTGGAAGTTTTTCTACAAAGAAGCACCTGCTGGAAGCCTGGAATGAAGTCACTTCCGATTTCTTTCACGTGGATTTCACTCTCATTTGGTTTTTTTTTTTATTTTTTAAAGCACTGTTTTTGGAAGATGTTATTAATTCGGTGACTAAAAGAAGTACTACTAGCAAACAGGGGTGGTTGCATGGACACGACCTGGACAATAATTATTTGAATCTGTTCTACTGGTTTTTTGTTTTGTTTTTTTCTCTAAAAATATAATAATTTTAATAGAGAATTTCTCTTCTTCGAAGCCAACTCAGCGACTTAAATCACCACGTAGGACTTCCCCTAATTAAAACACACACCACCGATGCCACGTCAGAGAATCCTACGAAAATAGAACCAAATGTGTCGAATTTTTAATTATATAGGACTATTTTTGTCGGGCTAAAACTAACAGGACCAAAAGTGAAATCGGCCATAGTTATAGGACTTTAAAAAAAAAAAAAAATCCCCCTCTTTTGGTTGCCAAATCAAGTTTTGAGGAAAATTATTTGGAGCAATAGATAAAAATGGGAAATAAAGAAAAGAAGCAAAATCTTGTCGATTACTTATAAGTATAATACATAAGAAAGTAATTACAATTCATAGCATGCTCACAACTCTTCACATAAGAAAGCACAAATCACTCATAACCCACATGATACAGAAATGCAATGGACTCATAACTCACAAGATGCAACTCACTCATACGTCATAGGTCATACTCCACAAGATGTAGTGGCACAAACAATTGGGGAACGGATGATTCAACCTCTATTCAAAGCACGTCATGCCTTACTATATGGGAGAACATCGCCATCTGTAGGCCATTAGGTCATCATGTTCCACCCTTCAATGATAGTGGATTGGAATTTAAGAAGCCAGATATTCAGTCCATAAGTGTAGATTATGAACGAAATCAAGGCATGATCATAAACCCCGATGGGACTTTTTAAACGACACATGTCGGTCGTTTTCTGCAGACAAGCCGATAATAATGATGGCTAGAGTTTATCGATTGATATGCAGGATGATACATTAGTTTTCTTCGACATCAAGAATAGTCATAAATCCAATAATGTGAGTTCAAAATAAAGAAATATTAACATTCACTGACCACACATCTCCAGCCTCAAACAGCAGAGAACAATCTAAAAAAATTCAATAATTTCAAATGTTCTCTTTGCTGCAACCAAGTAACACGAACATAACAAATGTAAATTGCAGGAGTAAAGAAGTCCACATAAATCAACATTCTGCATATTTACAGAATCTGCTGAGACCCACTCTTGTTGTGGACATAAATAATTACATTATGGTGATGAATTTTACCTCGATTTTACCCTATTCTTGATGTACCTCAAATTCACCCTCAATGCTAACCTTGTTATTGTGTAAAAAGCTTTTTGCTTATTTTTTTCATACACATTCAAGCTTTAGGTCTTTCGGCCATCCGAATTCCTCCAAGAATGCTAATACAACTCCATTCGACCAGCCAAACCCCGTCTGAGGAACAACATGGAAAAGAAGATTAAACTAAGAGGGTGTTTCGATGAGCTTATAAAATGTCACAAATTATTAGCTAAATTATCTTAGAATGAGCTTATAAGCTCTCAAAATAAGAGGTTAGGATCTTTATAAGCTTTTTCTAAAATACGAACTTCCTGACTTGTTTTTTACATTATTCGCTTTTTCTAAAATAAGTAAGGACTTCCTAACTTGTTTTTTAACATGCTCCTTCAGCTTTAACCATTTGAATTACCAAAATTGTCATTACTAACATCTTACAAGCTTTAATATTTTATTTTATTCAAACACTTTAACAACTTATTTTCAAAATTAAATGTAGTATCTTATAAGCTCTAAAATATATTACAAGATATAAGAACTTATAAGATGTCTGAGCAGGAAATGAATAAATATGCACCATTTTTTACCTGGGGTATGTATTCTCCGCCACCTCCAAAGCCTCCACACTTTTCGACATCATATTTCTCATGCATTGCTCCGGTTTTCTTATAAGCAACATAGTTTGTCCTGACCCAATTCACGGCAATATCTTTTGCAACAGATCTTGCTCGTTCTGATCCGGACCTCACAAGGCCCTCCACAATCATGTGTTGGAGCGGGGCCCAACCGTTCGGAAAATCCCTGAAAAAGAAACAGAAGAACGGGTTTTTGAAGCATACAAACAGGTATTCATGAAACACCTGAGGATGATGTAACATTAAACACCTGAGGATGATGTAACAGTAATCCCCTCAAATCATGGTCCAACTCATGAACTGGCTTACCATTGTTGTCCTGAGTTCGTCAAAGAAGTTGCAATCCCCACCGGACGGACCAAACCTGAATTTTGCAGACTTTCGACCACTTCGTCCACTATCTTGACATCTTATGTATGCAAAAGATGGAAAGCATGTTATCATACTTACTAAACACATGGCACATGTATTGTTTGAGAAAATTACAATAACACCGCCTTCTAGTTTGTAAAATTACAAAACAACCCCTTCACATATAATTCTCCAAACTACAGCTATATTTTGGTTGAACTAACAACGGGGGTTTCATTGTAATTAGGTCAAAGCTTAAAGGGTGTTAAGGTAATTATCCCTTCAATCAATGACCTGAAACAAGTACTTTTGTGGGCAGAAGTTTTAGAAGAAAATCACACACAAATAACCTGAATTAAACAGCTCTATCCACAAGGGAATGAAGTTTGAGGCAAATAATTTACGATTTTGGCTCGATGAATTCCACTTGTAAACCTCCTGAAAGTCCAACTAAACGTCATGGACAGAAAAACTAAATTCTGTAAAGTTAAGTGGAAATCTCAACCGATAAGCTCTGAGCATCACCTTTGATACATTGGAATCACTCAACCAGTAATCGAGCCATTGCTTCATCTCCGCATTCCAGAAAACTGAATTTATAGCCTTTTTGCGAGCCTCAGAAGCTTCTGTAAAATGTGCAGCTGTTGTAGTATCTCCAATAACAAGTGCCAAAGAGGTTATGTCGAGTTCCATCTGGACCAAAAGCATAATACGGCACGTTGTCAACCATCATATTCTATGAAAACACAGTAGTTGAATCAATTTTAATGGGATTTTCTTGATCTTACCTTCAGAATGAGTGCATTCAAATCTACAGGTAGAACTGAAGTTGTGGCTAATGTTGCTAGATCAGATTCATCCCTGCAAAATTATATGTCAAAACATCAGTGCTCGATATGCAACCAAAAAGTAAAGAAAGAAAAGTATAATTACCTGAACATTCCCTGAGATATGGTCTAATTTCGATAACAATCCTTGTGGATTGGAAAATTATAATAACACCCTATGTCATTATTTATCTGACCAATAACTTAACTGAGGTGATTGTTTTCGTTATGATTTGAAAATTACAATCACACACCCTAGAGTAGGGGGTGCTTTTGCAATCCTCCAAAGCCACAGATAAGTTTTCCATCAAATGAACTAACAGCAAAGGATGTTCTTATAATTTTCCAGACCACAAAGGAGCTGTTATTGTAATTAGGCCACATCTCAAGGGATATTGAGGTAATTATCCAAGAAAAGACACATCGATTTCGCCAAATATAACCCTGATCCATGCATCTCACACAAGTATTGGATTTGGAAATATTAGTTAGAAGTAAACCATGTGCGCAACCAAGAATATGATCCATTTTTCACGCATAAACAAGCAAAGAATATGACAAGGATGTTAACATAATCGAAAACTGATCAAGATGACTGATAAAACACGAAATCAAATAAAAAAGGGAACGCTAAATCATAGACAAAAAAAACATTAAGTTATGATAAAAAGATTATGCTACCTCATCCATCTGCTACTGAAATCCCATCCAGATTCAGCAGCAGATGCCAGTTCATGATATAGTTGAGTTTTATCACACTCATTCGATAGTTTCGAAGCTATTTCCCTGTCCTACAAGGGCGAATATCAGCGTAAGCAAATAGAAAATATAACTTATAGCCCACTTTTGGAAATAAGATTAGTTAGACATTTCGTACAATAGTCGCCGACTCTGGCCTTGGTTTATTCCACATTGCATAATATCGATTTAAAGTGTGACGTGAACCTTCAGCATCCTCAACTATCACCTTATGCATCCCTTCAAGAAGGAAATTATTGAACAAAATGAGTTAACGATTGTCCATAACATACATACGCGCGCCCAAGCACACACACGTCTCTTCCATCAATATGTTCTTTATCACCTGAATTCCAAAAATTGTGCTCCTTCAGCAATGCAGGAAGTGATTTTACAATCAAGTCCTTGTCCCCTGTTCGATTGTATATATCTATAACCATAGAGCTCAGTACAGGAGGTTCGCTGCATAAGCCACAAAAACATCATACTAACTTTTTGACAAATATAGGAATTAGCATATGTCAGAATAGAAATAATCAAAAAGTTTCACTCTCAAACTACAGGTTAGACAAAGTTGTACACAAAACAAAGGATGAGATTAGCTCCTTAGCTCAGAAGTCTTGTCCAGCACTTACCTCCGATTAGTGTAATATGCCCTTGCACCATTGAGTACGTGACCGAATTCATCGATGAGGGAAATGAGATTATACACGATCCCTTTTGCCGTCTCATACATTTTACTTGCTAATAACCCCCTGCACCAAAATGTATCTTCTCTTAGGACATGCTAGACTAAAACGAATTCCAGTTTCCACTTCCCATTTTTTGCCTTTCTTTTTTTCTTTGAGATAAATATCAATCTATCATGTAGTGCATCAAGATACTGAAAGCTGAAAGCTGGTTAAGTACAATCAATAATTTTAAACTCAAAGAATTCATCCAAAGAAAAGAGGGTAGAGAGTAGAAACTACTTATAAAAGGCGGACTCCGGGTTCACCAGAAGAGACTTAGTGTTGAATGTCTCAACCTTACCAAAAGTGGGCAAGACAACATAGGCCTTTTGTATCAACTCTAACATGCCAAAATTTGAGCAAATATAGTTCAATTTAACAATCAAGCTCCATTTCTTAGCACAATTATCAATCAAAGAAACAAAAACTAATCCCAATTTAATGGGTGTTTGGCATTGTTTTTGGTCGCAATCTATAGCAGCTTCTAGCCACTGAACAGCAATTTCTAGTGCCTTCGTAACTTCAGTTTTCAGAAAAGTGATTTTGAGCTATCGGGCTTTTAGATTCTGGTAAACACCCACCATTTCTTTTTTAATATTTTTTTTGCTTTTAGTTCCAAAAGCTGTCAACTTT
>JACFYI010001866.1:683955-699219 GCA_014898755.1 Handroanthus guayacan
CTTGGCAACTTCAGAAACAGTCTTACTTGCTATTCGGCTATCAAGATCAATTCCAAAATTCAAATTCTTAAACAATATTGGGCCCCCCGGATATCCAAACGATGCATCACTGCAATGATGACAAAGATCAACAAGAGGAAGTAAATATTAGGGCAATATTAAAAATAAATAAAAAAGGCGGAGGACAAAAAATCAGTAAGCATATGAGGTAATCCAGATCAATTAGATCAACAGTGGGGCAATTGTAAGAAATTGACTCATGATGCCCAACCCACACATAATTAGCACTTAAGTGTTGCAATGCATGAGATGTTGAACCTGAAGCTAATGATTGGCGGGCCTGGTCTATCATCAGGAGATGGAAATTCAAATTTGTAGCTGCGAACAGAAAAAAGAAAATAAGAAGAAAAATCACCAGCAAGGTGTAAGAATATTCTTTTTGTATTACTAAGCTGGAAGTATGCCAGAGCCAATGAATAAACTAAAAATAGCACATGCCAGAGCCAATGAATAAACTAAAAATAGCACACAACAGAACATGAAAACAAAAATTGAGTCAGAGAATGCATACTCAGGGTCATTGATAACTTCGTCCACATGACCCAACCGGTCCAATGCCTGAGTGATACAAGGAAAGAATGATGAATATACAAAACTGCTTAAAAGAAAATAGAAATTGAAACTGGGTATGGGGTCCAACATTATTTCAACATGAGAACAGTTGGTCTTAGAAACATCATGGGAAAATTGAGACATATGAACTCCCTAGAATAAAGGACCAACAACAGAACAGAGAAAACTTGATCAAATTACCTTGATTCTTGATTGAACAAGAGATGCACGTTTTGCATTGTAGCGGAACTTGTCAATGAATGACTGCAGGCACAAATTTTCAGAAAAGAAAAGAGAATTAGTATAATGTAGACGTCCCTGTAAATGAATATCTAATTTACAGAGAGAAATGAAATGGCAAAATCAAATATGTAAATAGGAACCTGCATGTGGGCTCTTGCACGTTCATTTGCCTCAAATGCTTTTTGTTTGTTCTTGAGTTGTTCTTCCCGTGTCCTCTCAAATGTATCATAGTCGCCTCGGTAAGCAGTTAATTGCTGTTTATGAAGATGAAGAATATCTGTGACCACCTGCAAAATATAATGATTATATAATATATTAGAAAGTTAAATGAGTGAAGCACCAACGTAGTATTTACAAATTTAAGTGTGAAACGATTAGTCATACAGTGTTCAAGAACTCTCTAGCGTGTGAAACAACAATAAATGTCTTTGGCCATTTCACGAGATAAGATTCGAGCCACAGGACCGCATGGAGATCAAGATGATTCTGTCAAAAAAGTGGAATGTATGTGAGTAAATGGATTTCACATTGCATATGAATGAGCTAAAGTAAGGTGTATAACATACTGTTGGTTCATCAAGAAGTAATAGATCAGGCTCAATAAACAAGGCACGTGCAAGTGCTACTCTCATTCTCCATCCTCCAGAAAAAGCTTTAGTTGGTCTCTTCTGCATCTCGGGAGTGAAGCTGAGACCCTGAAATAGTTTCACAAAAGCAAATATATCAGTTAAATTGGAGACAACCAATAAGAGTTGACAATACCAAGTGGTTTGTGGTTGTAGCTAGGTGTTGTGGTATCAATAACTGAACAACAAAGAATCTAAAATAACAGCCATTTGCATAACAAACCACTAGAGATCCAATCACAAAGTGTAGAACAATTTGTCACTTGGGAAAATGGAAATTGAAGAAAAGATGATGACATTGAAATTCATCAATAAGGTGTCAGACTGCCACACAGCTCCAATTCATGGTTTTATATGAGCTCAGGCATCTATTTAGCCTTACATTTAAATCAAAGTTATAATAAAATCTTAATGCTGAATTCATCTTATAACAAAAGGCATTGAAAACAAAGGTAAATTACCCACTTAGGCCACTTTAGAATAGGGAGAATACACAACATAATCTTCTCAAATAACACCATCACCAAATCAAATGAAGCTAGGAACATCAAAAGTATTCCAAAATCATGACATGATCAAACCGACAAAAAAACAAGCCACATAGCATCAATCTATGTAGTAGTTATGCAGCATCATGCATAGCCCCTTAAGATATTCCTCAGTCCTAGCGGACTGGTGTAAACAAGTATCTAGTCAATCCTATCAATAATTCTGCTTATACATTTACGAAGAAGGTGGAAAAACTAACCGCAAGAATGGATGCAGCCCGTGCCTCAGCAGAGTAAGCGTCAATAAACTCAAGCCTCTTATATATCTGTTCAAGCCTCTCGGCAACAGAAATTTTATCAACTCCATTCACCTCCCCATTGCTCTTTCCGGAGTCCCCCTCTTGGTGCACTTCTTTCTGAATGAAAATAATTTCCATAAATTTCAACATTGAGAAATTTAAGGAAAATAGTGAAGGCAGATGAAAGACAAGCATTGCAAGTTACTTTTGCTGCTTGTAATGGGATGTTCCAACCTGTAATGCAAGCAGACGAGCTTCTTCCTCCAACAGCTGAGTCCTTTCCACATCAGAATTTAGCACGCATTGCAAGGCTGATGTATCATCACCAACTACTTCTTGCTCTACATGTAATATTTGGCAATTCTTGGGAATACCCTCGATAGCATGCAGGGCCATGTACCTGAGAAAGGTTGTTTTACCAGTACCATTTCTACCAACAAGGCCTGCATGTGGAGATCAGCAGCATCCAAAGGCATTAAAAATAATGTTGGCATACGCAGAATTGTTTAAATACTTCAAATGACAAAATATGGACTGACAGTGCTTCCTCCATCCTTAAGACTTCCCATTTCTAATTCTTCTCCTTCTAATTCTTGTCTCATGATAGGTTCTTAATGACTAGAGAAAAATTTAGTTGTTACAAACTTACATTGTTACTAAGTGCCATGCATAGAAGATAACCTAGGCAGGTTTGAAACTCAAATAACTGATCAAACAAAAGCGAAAGCATCACATCTATTAAGTGTTCTTCTAAACAATCAACAATCCACAACATCAATGAAGTGAAATGAAAAGAATTAAAATAAACAGTATGACATTGTCTCCTTGTCTCAAAGGAAACTAAGAGTTAGGTTGTCGTTATAATGCAAGCCAAGACTAACCATAGTGCCTTCCATAAGATAGTGTCAAACAGCCATCCACGATAAGGTCGCGCCCCCCAACAGAAATATTGAAGTTCTCCATGTGGATATCTCTCAAAGTGGGCCCATCACTATTATCATGGTTCACAACTACAGCAGGCATCCCAGCTTTGACTGCTTCCATTTCCTGCAGGTGTGTTTGGTATTGTGCCTGTAAAAGCGTACGGCACTTGATAAGAAACCAAACACATACATAGCCAGTAATTACTGATACTATACCCTGCAACCCCTCTTTTTTTTCATTGCTCTCTTTACCCGGCAAGATTACTAAAAGCTAATTATTGCATGTACATACAAGATAAAAGGTACTAGGATTTGTCATTATATCTGTATTTCCAAAGGATTTGACCTTTAACAATCTCCAGTCTCACGCTATAAGGATTGAGGTTTCTTTTTCTGTTACCTCTCTCTGGCGTTCCTCTTTTCGCTTCCTCCTTTCAATTTTCATCTTATCTCGCTCAGTCAGCAGAGGACCATCCACAGGTTCTGGCTTCTTCTTTGGAGCTTCCTTTTCATCCATTCCATCATACATCCTCAGTGGTGCCAGAAGGCTTCTTACTGCAGGCTTTGCTTTCACCAATCCATGTTTCCCAAACTTCTCTGATAATTTACTACAAACCTGTAGTAAAGAACATTATTTTTGCCGAAGAGGGAGCAATAGAGGAAATAATGGAAAAAACTGCAGTCCTATACTGCTAGACAAATAAATCCACCATGAAGAAACTATACGCAAAGGTTAATAGTTGACTAAGTAAAAAAGACTTCTGAAACTAAAATAAGCAAATAATATATAGCAATTCATATATTCTAGACAAAAACCAAAATATTATTGAATATTGAATGTCATTCTAGTGTTTACTTATATACTGCCACATAAACGCTTGAAAGACATGCTTCTTTCTAGTTCAGGAGGTTGCAGGAAATCGAAGAGATGGAGATGCGGTCAAAATGAACAAAAGGATAGATAATGTCACTACCATTTTTGACATGATAAAAACTTTCCGTAAACTGAGAACAGGCGTTAATTACACACAATGATGCAACTTAGTATTTGACCTAAAAATCAATTTAAATGATAAACACAGTAAAATTCAACACTGCCAAACCGTAATCTCCATAGTTCCAGAAAGTATATCAGACCGGACCGAAAATGCGCAAGTTTCCGTCAAAATTAAATCTAAACCTCCTTAAAACGAAATCAAGAAGCAGAATAAATACAATCGAAAAATAGAATACTAAAAATCAGAGAAATCACGATAATATCTCAGATAAACCTCCGAAGGAGTTGCCACCCAAATATTTCAAAAAGAAAAAGAAAAACGGAAAATTCAAGAATTTATGGCATCAAATTATACCGAGCGGCACTCAGAGTAGTCAGATACGCATCCGGAGTCAACTAGGAGTTCGCCGATGGCTTCAAGGGCGCCTTCGCCATCGGCGCCGAAATCGAAATCCTCGTCGGCGAGGACATTGATGATATAATCTACAATTGGCTGGTCCAAGTCATCCACGCGCCGCCCTAAGACCTCATGCACCACCGCGCTTGCCACCTCCGTCATATTCGCCTCCCTAGGGTTTAGTGGAAAACGTGCTAGTCGCCAGTGATGAGGAAGGGTGATGCTTTGCAGTGATGAGGAGGCTGGTGAAATGAAAGAAGCATTAACCAGAGATTATGAAAAATTACACATTGGTCACTTGACTTTAGAAAACTCCATTTTGACCTCTTCTTTTTCTTTTCTTTTTTTTTTTTTTTTTTTTTTTTTTGGGAATAAGTCCGCTTTAACCTTTCCATAAATTTAAATTTTAAGCAAAATCCAAATAATGTTATTTGAGTCGCCTTGAATTTTATTGTCAAATTACATATAACTAGCATTCAGTGCATATTTCATGCCCATACATAAATAAATAAATAAATAAACATGATATAATTTCTATATATTAAGATATTATTTGTAACGTGTGTTGAGTACTTATAATACATTAATAATATACTTAATGCAATGTCCTATATAATCGGACTGGATCCCTTGCTAAAAAATGGTATTTCATTTTATATTTCATATCTTTAAATAAATGTCATGTGTATTGTGGGTGGTTACTGGAGTTAGTTAATGCATGAAAACATACAAAATATGGGACTCACACTTTATTAAAAAATATTAGATATATTCTTCAATTAATTTTATTTATTTATAAATATAAGTCATTGTAATCATTCATTTACTAAATTTTTAAAAATTGAAATATTTTTCTATTTCATATTATTAAAATTTGAATACATGTAGCACAAGAATTAATCGAAAATTTAAGAGAAATATTTCATCACCTTATAGCTTGTTTGTATGTTTTTATTCAAAGCATAAAATAACTTGCACATACCCATGTCACCATCCTCTCATCAACCTATAGGGACACAACAATCGTGACTGAATAAAACAGTCATCAACTCCTTGTCTCGACGAATTGAAGGTATGTTGAATAAATTTTTTTTTTCTTATCATGTAGTATATTTAAAGAAAAATGAGAGAACAATAATAATTTCGGAATTAAAATAGACCTTACTATTAGCTTTTCCATTTTTTATTTTTTATTTTTTTTAAACAAACATTTCAAATGTACAATACCCATTACTAATTGTTATGCCATATGAGTCATGCCCTAGTGGCAAGGTGGACTCTAATAGAATTTGATTCCCACATGGTAAGTACGAACCAATTTTCTTTGGGAAAAAAAAAAAAAAGAGAGAGGAAGAATTACTAGTTATAAATGTCACACTTGAGGGGAACGGTGGACCTAATAACAAATTTTGAAAACGTAATCCCAATGTAATAACAATCTTTTTACAAATAAAATCAAGGATTTTATTATAGTGAGAAGACAAATAACCAGTGCTTAAAAGAGCACTCATTATTAATCAACATGTATCCATGCGCTTCATATTTGTTTGGAGTTTGCTCCCAGAAATAGAGCCATCCCTACCCCTCACATCAATCCCGCGAGCCACATTGCAATTATTAGGGGTCCGCTCTACCATTGAGCTGGTGATTATTCTGGTTTGTCAATTGTCACCGTTAGGAGCCATTCTAAACACAATTCCTTAAGCAATTCTAGAAGTAATATCCTTTGTAACAATCAAATTGCCACAAATAAATGAAAGCACAATGAACCTCAATATAAGAGGAATATTGTATTTGACTGTTTTTATTTTTTATTTTTTTAATCAAAAGTGCAACAGATAATGGAGTCAGAGAATCAAGAAAGTGTCAAATTTCACTATTAATTAATCAGCAATATACTCATCAATTAATTTCATATTAAATGTGGGGTAATATCAAAATGGAGGTGAGATATGAAGAATACAATGGGCCATAGTCAACACCTCTCAGTATGATGATTAGCGTCTCCCAACATAGATTTCAAGGGTACCCAACCCTGACTAGGAGGACTCGGAAGAAATGACCCGAATGTATAGCCATTGATGCATTTGACAAAAGCTCTAAGAATGTGCTACGTGTAAAGGTGTTGATGATATAACTTGCCTTATGTTATAAAAAAAGGACCAACTTCTATTCATGAGATTGTTTTCACCCCATTATTCTCGCAAGACACTTATTGTAGTTCGTTATACTTAGGTAGTTGAGGCCTCGAGATTATTGTAAACTTTTCTTCAAGATCTTTATTGTAATATTCATTGTTTATCAATATTCAAATATTATTATGACCTTCGTTACTTATCACATATTATGCCACATATATATGACATAAGCAACACGCCAACCAACATATTTACAAAACTTACGCTTTGTTTGGATCTAGAATTTCAATAAGGGAAATGTCAAAAAAAAGCTTTTTTACTCTTCAATTGATAAAATTTTGTGCTTCAATATTTGTACCTTTATCTTTTCCTTCTCATTTTCCTCCATGATCCAAGCACAACATTAATTTCATTATTAATTATTAATACGAAAACTGTTCTAAATTTAAACAAAGTAAAAAAGAATTCTTATACTAACGTGATAATTTAACAAAGTTAACGGCCAAAAAGATGAATTCTCGGAGTCTCTGTGGCCAATTTATAAAAGCCCATCTACTCTCCCGCAATCCTCTACCCGCGCATAGACAGACCAGTGGACATCCCTCTCAACGGGTAATCGGTCTCTGTGTTTCTCTTTTTCTCTGCAATAATTTGAATTTTTTTCGCGCAAGCTTTATCCATTAAATGTGGGATTCTCTTAGTTTCTCGGTTTTTTTTTCTCCATTGGTTCGTTGTTTGAGTTTGTAATAATTTATTTGTTCTGTGTTGCCGGAAACATCTGTTCTTTTTCTTTACTTTTTCTTTTTTGTTTTTTTTCCTTTGGGTGGGAGGGGTGTAGAAATTCTATTCGATACAGCTTTGGAACTTCATTGTTGCACTCGGTCGGGGCTGTCTACAGCTGCTCTTTTTTTCATTTCAGCTGAGGTATTTGTTAAATAGGAAGTGACAGAGGTTTGGTTTTGAATCAGTACGTTGGGAACTGTTATACTGAATGGAATCCGGCAGGATTGTAAGTTCAGCAAGAAACATCTTATTTGAAAAAATTCATTGTATGTGGTAAAAGGGTATATTTGGTTATGTCTAGTACTTCCTAAGTCCTGCAAATTATTCTGAAGAACAAAATGGTTGATTGTCGGGGTAAATTGTTCAGAATGACACAATTGAGGATTATTTATGTTTGAAATAAATAATCAAATCTACTCTATCCCACCTCTCCAACCGCACCTGCGGTGAATATGTATGGTTGGGTGGATAGTGTTTCATCTAAATTCATTATGAGCCATGCTATCAAATTGGAACTGCTGGATACAACCCAAGAGATCACCCAGTAAGTACAGGAGCTCATGCTAGCTGTTCCTTGTAGGAAAAATGCTGTTGGTAACCTTTAGTTGTAAGTTCAAGGGTTGATTGATGAAGTTTTTTTTTTTTTTTAGTATTGCATTAGTGTTGAGACATCACAGTCTATTTACTTGTTTGGTTAATTTTAATGATGTTTTAGTGCCAAAACCCCACCATCTGTACTCGTCTGCATATTGATATTTCTTGGTATACTGCATGCTCTTTTATTGAATTTGGTTTCTGCTTTTTTTTTTTTTAATTATTTTTTAAATTTTTTAGGCTGTATAAATTGCTGATTTCTGAATTAGCTTGTCTTGCCAAGACAGAAAAGGAAAAGTCTACAGAAGATAGATGCTCCAACAGTTACCGACTGTTGCTTTTGCTCCCTGGACTCGGTCAAACAAGAGTTAACCCCTCTACTCTTTTTATAATCTGTATAATTTGCTGGTATACATTATTATCACAAGCATAATTGAACATAATTTTTGGTGGTTGAGATGAGTTACAATAATATATTAACTAATTATAGTTTGGTGTCCAACTCCATTTTTAGAAAAATAAGCTTTTGAATGATATCCAATTTTAGTAAATTTGTTGATTATGTTTGTTTTCAGGTTCTTCACTTGGCTCACGAGAAATTAAGATGACTCACCTTCCAATTCCGGGATCAAGTTTTGATGGGCTAAAGGTCCATTTCTGTCTTTCTACAGTATTTTTCTTTCTTCTAAGCATATATCTAGGCAATTTTTACGAATATGAGGTCGCCTTTCAAAGTATTGTGTACAAGCGTGGCCTCGGGCCTCCCGTATAGGCATTTTCAATCTAAGAGTGGACAAATGTGGACGTTCAAGTACCACCTGAAGGTGTTCCTGAATGTGTTTTCTAAGACAAGACAAGAAGATCTTAGTATATGAAAAAAGCAAGACAAGATCCTCAACAAGTCCCGTCTAGAAAATTCAAAGACATGTAACCTTCATGTTCACTGCCATTTGACACCACCACTTCCTGCTCCCTTTCTCCTCGTTGTCTCTTATACCCGTTCAGAGAGACAAGAAACTTAATTTATTAAGCACTAGCTGCTAAAGATCGAACTATGGCAAAGACATATGAAATCCCAAGAATGCTATACTGTACTAATAAAAGGATAAAGGGTAATGCCACGATCACCTTAAGTTCTAGGGAAGTTTCCATACCCACAACAGTAAAGGAAGGAAGAAAGACTGAATGAAGATATTTGAAAATGATAGGAGGGTTTTATATAATTAGAGAAAACAAAGGGAGAGTGGATACGATCATGAGTTTATGTTGTAGAAGATGGAATTGCAGATGTAGGTTTAGAATTCTTGTAGAGGCGATTTCAAGAAAATAAAGATGAGAAGAGTGATGGAAAAGACAACACACGTGGTTACATGTTTGCCATTGAAATTTTTTGGGGAGCAAAAAAAGTTGTAAAGTACTCTACATTATATTTTGATAGAAAATTTTTAACTTTCAACTTCTAAGACAAATTTGGTGGCTAGTAGCATCAGCAGATTTATCTATAAGGAAACCATAGAATTAGGAACAGTTAAAGAAACCTTTCTTGAGTCTGAGGTTTGGTCTAATTATAGTTAAACTCTTAGGTTTCCAGAATTACATCCCCCTCTCTCACACTAACGGCCACTAAAAACCCAAATTTCTCATGAAATGATTCATTTGCCCTTCATTAAAAAATTGCACAACTGTGCTTGAGGTTTCGGCAAATTTCAAGGGCCTCCACTAAAGTTTGTTAGATTGAAATTATTAACCTTAAAAATTTTCTAGGTTACTATTAACTCCTCTTGGTTTTATCCAAGAAATCATGGAATATCCTTAGCATTAGATATTTTTAACCATGAAAAAGGGAAAATGTCTTGAAAGTTCAGATCTATAATACCATGCTGAGGTTTAGACCCAAATTTGAACAATTATCTTATGTGTCCTCCCTCAACAACATCATGCTTGTCTCAAACCGAAAGACCCCAAGCTAACATCTGAAAATAGGGCTCTTGAATGGTTGACTGGTTTAGCAAGTGATGGCAATTACATCAGCTGCATATTAATTTAAAAGAAATGGAAGATAAGTTATAGTAAATTAAAGTATACGAAATATGTATAATTATTTTTAAATACTAGTACTTACTAGCTTCATTAACTTAGAATATAGTTATATATTATAAAACATAATTATATATCAAAATATTTTATAAATTATAATTATATACTTTTGAAATTTTATAAATATTAAATGTGAGGAGAAGTTAATGTAAATTGGATAATTTTCAGGGGGATTTGTTCATAATTGAACAAATATCAAGGGGTGTAAGTCTTATCACTTTTAAAAATCAATAATTTCAAGATGAAATTGGATGAAAAGGTGAAATTGGATTTTCATTAAAACTCGTGGCTAACATCAGCTTTTTCCATTACAGAATAATAGCTGGGTTATATGCAAGATGATGACCATCATCAAGGAGGTGTATAATAAATTCAGAAACCTCAGGGGCCCTACCCATATATAGAACAAATCTCAGGGTGGTTTACGTAAGTATCACTAGTACTAGTTGTGGAATACTTTTCTCTGAAGATAATTTGTCATTGCAGTTTATTCCTGAGAATGTTTTGGATGAGCCCATTATGCATTGAAGTATATGGATTGAATGTAACCGCAGAAGGTTTAACAGCTTGTCTTTCTGGTTTGCTTGGCCTTGGTTTCTAAAAGTGTTCATTATTTGAGAGGAAATTGGATGGTGAAAATGAGGTTATTATCCTAATGTTGAAATTTGGGAAAAAAGGAAGGAGAATAGTATTAAATAATAAGTGACATGTAGGAGAATCCATGTGATCATTTAACAGTTATGGATCATAATTTCACTTGTCATCTGGACGGTGAAAGTGTTTTAAGATATTGTGGTCTGGTTATGGGAGTGAAGAAGTATTGGATTCTCATCCAATTGAAAAGAAACAAGAATTTGGACCTATGCGGGGATTTGATACTCCTTGAGTAAATTCCTACCATCTTTCATGATTTATTCAAGTGCATTACTTCTTCAATTTGGGATACTGTGCCATTAAATTATATGAGCATACATTTAAAGACATATTTGTCTGTAGCCGTGTACATACTCCATGCGTGCCGTGTGGGTATGTAAGAAATATAATTCTTGTTTGTTTAATATTTGTTACCTCATGAAACTTGGAGATATGTAAAAATTGATCCTTCAGCAATTTTAAACAGAGAATTTTATTGATACATGAAGTTTGTAATAATACTATGCCATTTTAAAGTTGTACATTTGTGTCATATCTTTGTACTTGCTAGATGCTTGTTTGATGCTCCCATAAACAAATTTATACTACTTTTTCCCATGTTACACATACCACTCCTAAAGTTTTTGTTAAACTAGGCTTTACTGAGAAATGGTATGATCACATTTCTCAAACTGTGAACTTTTTGAACTCACATGATTTCGCCTAAATTCATATTACCTCAGAATGCAGAACTTATTACTGTACTGCTTGAATAAGTTATTATTATGCTTTTTACATGTGCTTTTATATCTAAGCAGGGTTTAAATCATGAGAGGGAGGATGAGGAAAGGCTCCTTCTTCCAGGCTATAAGTGGCGCTTGGTAATTTCTTATGACGGCACCCGTTTTTCAGGTTTTTCCTACTTTTCTTATCTTCTTCTTCTTCTTCTTCTTTTTTCCCTTTTCTTTTCTTTTCTGTTCTTTTTCATTCCGTCTAATTATTTCCATTTCTGTCCCTCCAAGAAGCTTTGGATGAATCTTTGGTTGCATTTGGAACTTGAAGCTAGTCATGGACTGACAATACTCTCGTTGGCAAATTTTGCATGGTTGTTGATTTCACTGTTGAGTCATGTGACACGGATGCTTCTTTTCTTTCTTTTTTGCGCCCCTTGTTAATGAAAAATAATGTGCTTTATTTCACCTGAATCGTGTGCTTTTTGAAGTTTGAAAAGAAAACATTTTCACTTGTGAATTTGATGCTTTCTTAAAAAAATAGAGAATAAATTAAGGTTTGACAACTCGTAGTTTCATATGACATTTTGCTTTTGAATGTGTAATGCAGGCTGGCAATATCAACAATCAACACCAACTGTACAATGTATAGTGGAAGAAGCTTTGACTCGCATTGCAAAACTAGACCGGGATCATCTTAGTTTAGTTGGTGCAGGCCGAACAGATGCAGGAGTTCATGCCTGGGGTCAGGTTTGTTTTAGTATGCATGGAAATCGAGAATGCAAAAAAGCATGGCTTAAGGTAAATTTGACATGAAACAATTTTGGACTTCAGGTGGCACACTTCATCACACCTTTCAACTATGATAGCTTGGACGGCATTCACAAAGCATTAAATGGCCTTCTCCCCCCTGACATCAGAATTAGAGAAATCAGCCCAGTGCTTCCTGAATTTCATGCTCGCTTTTCTGTTAAAAGCAAGATTTATACTTACAAGATTTACAATGACACCATCATGGATCCATTTCAGAGGCACTATGCTTACCATAGTGTTTATAAACTCAATCCAGCTGCCATGAGAGTTGCTGCACAGCACTTTGTAGGAAAGCACGACTTCTCTGCTTTTGCTAATGCTTCACGCAAAGATGGCCTACCAAATCCAGTAAAGAATATCTTTCGCTTCGATGTGAATGAGATGGTACGTTTGAGTCCTGATAATGTCTTCTCCTTTTCGCTTTGCTGTGATAGTTGAAAGGAGCAACTATCCGTGGAACTATAGCTGATCCAGTGTTACCATGGTTGGGCTCTGGAAATTAAATGTCAGCAAAGTGAGATCCACTTTAAATAACTTAGTCTGAAGTAGTCTTATCTTTCATTTATTGTTTTCAATTTCAAGTATCAAGTTTGTTACAAACAAACAGAATATAAAACTACTTCACACTATCTCGATGATTGCCAGAACTTCCAGACGAATGAACATTGTTGAATTCTTGATCATCAATTCTTCTGTAGGTTTAGTTTTCTTCAGGTGATTTTTCATTTCCATTCTAGTACTTTACCTCAATTGCCCATTGATACATTGGCTGTATGTGTATCGTTGACATAGCCATATTTTTAGCTGCCAAAAGATCAATTATAGGTAAACGAGACCTACTTAAGTGGAGTAAGACAAGGTTAACATACCTTTTGTTTAGGATTCCTAAAATCAAGTTTTAAAACCCCATTTCCCTGTTTTGCAGGGACCTCTCCTGCAGCTTGAAGTTGAAGGATCTGGCTTTCTATATAGACAGGTTCGGAACATGGTATGCTATAATCCTAACTGGCTACTTTTTCTCCTTTATGTCAAAGCACAAAGATTGCTGTTTCTCAATGCTTTGCTTGCTGATGAGAATTCGTTCTCAGTTTTGCTCAGAACATTTAGTCATTTAAGGATAATTTCCTCCATCTTGTGAGGTTTGATTTAATTACAGAGATACCATTGTGTTTGTAGATTACAGTAAGACCCCCTGCCATTGGAAAACTTAAGTTAGCTGAGCCTATGTAACATTACAATTTGACCCCCCTAAAAATCTAACATATTAACTGAAACATTACAAATAGATTGCATGGTAATCAAACATGCTTAAGTTTTCTGAGAGTTTGGAGCATAATTGTCATGGTACATAACTTCTGTTAAGTTATTAACGGCAAGAGGTATCTCTGTACTTAGATTAAACCTCGGGACCTGTTGAGGGTAATTATCCCAAACATCATTTGTACTCAATGTCAAATTCCACCTTTTCCTATAACCGAGCCGGTTAGGATTCACATCTCTTCCTTCTACTTCTATAGGTTGCTTTGTTGCTTCAAGTTGGGAGAGAAGCAGTTCTGCCCGACATTGTCCCCAAGATTTTGGCATCTTGTGATCGCAAGGAATTGGCGAAATATGCTTTGTCAGTTCCACCTCATGGTCTCTGTCTCTTCGCTGTCAACTATAACGAGGATCATGTTCGGCCCCCCTCAGGTCGTCCTGCAACTAGTCTGGGCAGACATCGTAGTATAAGCAAATGTAAGCTGCCATTTTATTGACTAATTCATTCCCAGCATTGGTTGTAAGGAAAATAGACGCCTGCTTTATGTAAGAGATGAAAGCCAGCAAGAAAATTTTGTTTGGCTAATCATATTCTTGCTTTTCAAATTGATAATTTCTGTAATCAAGAGTTTCATTAGGTTTAATTGGAATGTTGTCTTTTGATTATTTAGCTTACTTACTGATTCACACAGGATTTCTTGTGTCCCGTTCTACTCAAGACGCAGTCTAGGTTTGTGCTTCTGAAATATATATATGTGTATATATATATAGGTCATTTATCCTTTATCCTTCATCAATAGCAGGAAATATCTTATTTCCAAAATTATAAAAATTACGGGCCTAATCTACTGCTAGAAAACCAAATATTGGGATGCCCTATTATATATGTTGCTAAAGAATCCTTTTTTAACCGATATGAGATGTAGATTTGTTACATTCTTCTCAACTTAATTTATGCATGCCCTTTTGTAGTGTGGGCTCCAGATCATTGATGCCTTGACACGTGGACAAGGGTTCCATCTTTGAGCACCACTTGGGTAATGTTTTGATATCATTTGTGAGCTCAATCTTTTTGTAAAAAGCTGATTATTAATGAGGAAAAACATCCCATTACATAAAGTTGGCTCAAACAATTGATGTGGAATGGGAATTCATGACTGTTGCTTTTTCTATTTGTGAGAATATTCAAGAATTAGAGAGGGAACAAATGAGCTAAAGGCTATAACCACCCATCCTTGGAACTTATGCCAATTGGTTATGCTATGCAAGAACTTGAAAATCCAAATCTAAGTTAAAATTAGGGCATATTAGATTTAGTGCCCAAGAAAGAAAGAAGTCATGAAGTTTCTTGACATTTATGATGTGACCAGCACCAATTATAATGGTGTCCTAATTGTATTCACAAACAATAGTGGAACAACTTTAATCTTGTTAGACTTAGATGCCTCCTCCATTCAAAGTGACTTCTGTCCAAACCATGCAACAATAGTGGTCAAACCACATCATGGCCAACACTAAAATCTGACATTTGAAATGCATGTGGATAAATTTTTGGGTTGTATGGACTAGTGTTCCTTGATTAAATGATTTTGATTATACCATGCACCTTTCTCAAAATTGTAGAATATTGATT
>JACFYI010001866.1:699319-712005 GCA_014898755.1 Handroanthus guayacan
TAACCTAACATAAAGCACTATTTCTTATTGTCATATTGCACTCACTAAAATCCAAGACCCAACCACATGACCAATAATTCATTTTTGCATTTGTAGTTTTCAATACATAAAGTTTTCTTACGTTAGTATGGCATAGTTGACTTTTGAGGGGACTCATTCATAATGGAAATTAGACTCCAAAAAATTTTCAACAAACCTTTCGAGTGTTATCCACAATGGTTCTTGCATAGTTCCTTTTTTCAAAGATAAATAGCCTTGCCCATTTGCTTTAAAGCATAAACTTTGACTTGTAGACACATAAAAATTCCAAACCATAATTTTCCCCCATAAAATGAAGACTACTATCCTCTTCATTCTCCTTTTACTCTTCACATCTTCATCTTTAGGTTGAAAGAATTTTATTTATTTTATTTTATTTTTTGAAACTTTGTTGTGGTTTTTTTCATTTTATTTTCTTCCATATTTCTTTAATACAATTTACTTGTTTTGATCTTACACAGGCATAAGTGACAAGCTTAAAGACATCAAAAGCCTTACTCATCTTCCCCGCAAGGTAATATGTTAAGATTCGTCACTTTGAGATCGTTATAAAGTGATTTTTCGCGTTTCTTTCTCCATGCATAATTAACATCAGTGAGTTTTATTCTAACATATAAAAATGTAGGAAAAAGTAATTGGGAAAAGTTCTCATCACCTCATGATATTTTTGTGAGAAAAACAATGAGAGAATTGAGGTTCCTTATACTAAGAAACTAATTTCTTCAATACTCAATGCTGTTCCCTATTTGAAATTTGTAGATTTGGAGGGTGTTTGGCTTCACTTACTTAAAATATGTTGTAAGTTCCTACATCGGTTTTAAAGTTTATAAGATGTTACGTTTTCTATAAAAATAAATTGTTGAATTGTTTGGATAAAATAAGACCTATGAGCTTGCAATATATTAATAATAACAATATATTTATAATAACATGATTAAAATTGAAAGTATATGTTAAGATCTTAAAAATGAGTTAGACAATTTTTACAATTTTTGAAAAAGCTTACAAGATTCTATTGTCTTATTTTAGGAGTTAATAAGATATTTTTAAAAAAATTAAAAAAAATTATAATTGAATAAAAGAATGGAATAAAATAAATAAATATTAAAAAAGAAAAGTTAAAGAGAAATATTTTGTCATTATTTTTATAACTACTGGTACTTTGTCATTATCCTTTGTAATTATCCATTTACTTAATGATAGAACAAAATAACTATCTAAACTGTTTATACTTTATATATAGTATAGATGGTCAAAACTTATAATTAGAGACATATATTAAAATTTTAAAAATAAATTAGGAATTCTTTTATTTTCCTAGACAAACTTATTATAAGATTCTAAAATCTTATTCTGGAAGCTTGCCAACTCTTTTTTTTTTTTTTTTAAGAAATAGAGGAAAAAAATAAAAAACTTTATGACTTTTTATGTTTAAGCTCTTAAACTTTGATAAGATTCTTTTGATTAGTTCTTTAAGCTCATCCGAACACCCTCTAAGTTACATAGTTTGTTGCAATAATTAATCATTATAATTAAAGCTTAATAGTGACAACAAGATTTACGTATAAGTTTTCATCATTAACAATTAATGACGCAAGGACTATATTTTATTAGTATAAATATTAGTGACAACTAAATTACCATAATAATTCTGTGGTTATATTTGTGCTGTCATATTAAGTTGTTATTGTTACATATGTGCAATTGATTATTGAGAATGAAAATACAAACACAATTATTGCTAAGAATTTTATGAAAACGATTATTGCAGCAAAATAAACATTGTTGTCATCATGAAATACACAACGACAACTTTAAAATTATTATTTTATATTGTCACTAATTTTTTTATTTTTTCATTTTTTATTTTTTTAATTTTTGGCCTTATAGATGAATCCATCCATCCATGTAATTACACTCTTTCGTCTTAACATTAATTATCCTATAACAATTTGGTGCTATTATGTGAATATATGACCCACATAAAAAAGTTAAATCAAACTTTTTATGTTCATAAAAATAGCATGGATGGATTATATTATCTGCCGATCTACTGAATGTTGGAACAGACTCGCCATTCATGTATCTCTGTTTTCTGATTAGGGTTTTTAGCTCAAATTAAAGTCATAAAAGAAGTAGTTGATAAATTGGAACTAGAACTTCAACAATCCTGAGGTTTGCCCTGATTATCCAAACACTCCCCGTTATTTGAAAAATTATGGCAATATCCCTATACAATATTACAATTAGACCCTTCTTATAAAAATCTAACAAATTGAGCCGAAACATTACGTTTAGATCTCTGTTAATCTATACGTTAGAGTGTGTATATATATCCCTAATCTTTTAAATGGCAGAAGGTGTTTTTGGTAATTAGGGCTAAACGTAGGGGGGGTTGATGTAATTATCCCTTATATGATCCCATTTTTAGTACTAAGATTGAATGGTTATTGGGCAGGTGATGAAAAGAGAGCTGGTAAGCCTAGATGCAGTGCTGGATTATTGCGAGGGTGGACCAAATCCATCCCATGATCCTGGCAAAGGAAGACACTGTTAATTCTTCTTGCAAATTTGTAATAAATAAATTGGGCATCAATTAATAATTTGCACCTATTATTAGGATATTTAAATCATTTTAATAAAAAAATATAATATATAAATCTTCATTTATGGTTGTTGTTGTTGTTGTTATTAGAAAGCTACTCAAGAAAAGTGAAAACAAATTAAAAGACATAATACCAAGATAGAGTTATATAAATGTTGTTATGATGTAAGATTTTGTGTAATTCATGTATAGAATACTCAAAGAACTAACAAAATATGAAAATATTCGCATTAATTCTCGACTTCCCCTAAAATCTGGCCCAGTACGTACAAAACACTCCCCATGGTTTAAAAAAGTACAATAACATCCCTTATTATTAGATTAATTGGGAGTTTGCTTATAATAATTCAATCAGTTAGATTTTCAAAGGGGACTTAGTTGTAATTTTGTACAGACTCTGTAACTAATGATGCACTTTAAATTTTCCTTTTTAATTCATATTTGATCTCTCGTGCTATATATATGCAGATTAGATGGATGTATGCCAAGTACATCGTATCAATAACCTTGTATTTTTATAAGAAAGTTCTCAATATACATGAAATGCATCCATCTAAAAGAATAGAAGATGAAACATATATCAAAATAGAAAATTCTAACTGCTAACGAGATGGAGTGATGATATTGTAATTTATCAAATTAATTATATGAAAAGAAGTGAAGAGTAATTAAGCTAATAGAAGCATGATTGAATAGAGAAAATAACATTACTTCATTTTTCTTAAAATTAAATATTCCTTCTGATACAACTATTATGGTATACACGAAAGTTTGTCGTGTTTTGTATTATCTTGAGGTTTTCTCTATTACTTATTGTATTTAATTGATAATCAACGACGAATAGAATTAATTATTGACTAATATAGCAATGCAATGATAACTATTTCATTTCATGGAAAAATAATAAAATTGATCTTTATATATTTACAATTTGATCCAATACTTGACAAGGAGTTAACGATCTAGTTATTTCATGTATTTATTTTATAGTTTCATACCTGTCAATACACACATATATTATAGTCGCATGATGCAATTTTGGTCCTTTTTAATGTAGTTATTTACTTATTTTCATTAGTAAATATAGATGTTAATTAATAATCATAGACATTGTTGGGACTAGTTGGTATATAGTTTGTCGATAAGTTTTCATACCTGCAAACACATAGATAGACTAGGGTTCAAGTCCCAGTTATTCCCTATAGCCATCTTTTTAATGTATTCGAGTCATTTTGGGAGAAATCCTACATTTTCTTAAACCTAAAATGGTCAATTTGGTAGATTTTGATATGAATTCTATTAAAATTTGAACAAAGTTTCGGGATTAATTTATCTCAAGATTCAGACTTAATTATAAATATTCATAATTCGATATGTGTATAAAATATCAACTTAAGCAATTTAATTTGTAAAAAATTTATATCCAAATTTTAATAATATTTTTTCTTAAAAAAATATTTTATATATAAAAAATACCGATTTAAAGAATCACAATAGCACCCCTTAATGTTAGTTTATCTGATGGAAAATTTAGTGCGGTGTATATAATATTGCATAAAAATCTAATATATTCACGAACATACATAAATTATATATTATTGCTAATTTCTCAAACCATGGAGAGTATTTCCCATAATATGTGCCAAATTTCATGTATTGTTGCATTAATCATCACGAACATAAGCCCCAGCAAATTCGGAAAGTAACTCAAAAATTTGATATACTTCAGAAATAATCAATTGGTTAGCACCATGAATTGTATAGGGGGTTAGCACCCCTTGTTTACTTTCTGCAATTCTCATTTATAAAATTCAAGAACTGCGTGTGACTTGATCCCGGGGGGTAGTTTCCCCCTGTGGTACGCAGGCATCGTGGGTAACGCCTGACTGGCAATCCCAGGCTCAGCCACGGTTTCTCCAAAAAAAAAAAAAAAAAGAATGTTTTATCACATAAAAAAGCTCACATTTTTTCGTGATACCCATGAACATTTCGATTAAATTCTCTCTTAAAATTAAAATCAATCTAAATTATGAAAAAGATGGAAAAATATCAAGTCATATATCCACATGAAGATACATGTAAAAAGATGCTCCACCAAAAAAAGGCCCTAATTTAATTAATTAGCAAGTCCTTGTACTAATAGAATTCTCCAAGTACGGAAATTCATTATGAATAATATATGTAAAGAGGTCAACATGATAATGACAAAACTAACCCTATTTTAATTAAGAAGAGTGACAAATTCAATCTTCTTGCATTTAGTGACTCATATGATAGGGTTAGGGTTTTATGTCCTAACACACGCATGTCTAATTATGTAGACTTTAATTGAGGGGATATATTCTTAGGCTAGACCATTTAATTAGTGCCGTTTATAATGTTCGTTTTGATATTTGATAATTACTTGTCACTGTTTCAATGATGTAATGTTTTTGTCGCATTCAAAGTTGAGAATTTTAAAATAATTTATAATTTGTTCGACTTTCTCATCTGCTTGCTTTGGGTGATGGTTTGAGCATCATCATTGGTGTTGGATGTGAAAATAACGGTCATGTGTCTTTTCTCTAGGCTTTCAATTAGGGAGCTCTAATGATACCAAGTTATGTTAGGGGAAAACAAAAAAAGAATTTAAGTGGCCGCATTTCATTGACCAAAAATTGTGATAACTAATTGGTGATTGCTTAATGATCAGTTAGTGAAGACTTGAACATAATTTTTGGGAAAAAATTAATGGCCGCTCGATGACCATATGAGTGACCCCTTTCGTCAAATGCGAAAACCTGAAAAATATCTTTGGATGCCATCGAAGCGTCAGTACTAATTCAAATTAATCAAACATTATAAATACCATTAGTAAGGTTCAAATAAAGAGTATTCCACTTTCAATACTCTTTTCACACTTATTTGATATATTTGTGCATATCCAACCTTTATTAATTAAGTATTGAAGGATTCAGGTAGGAATCACCTTCAATGAGTTCCAACGGTGTTCCCTATTTTCAATAAGATCCATCTAGAGCTTTGCTTGGACCTGGTTCATTTTTTCAAATCAAATAGATTGATTTGGATTAGCTTTCGAATTCGATCTTGATCAAATATTCTTGATAGTAGTGAAAACAAGAATAGAATAGAAGGGTGTGGATGAGATGATTCCTTCCTTGTCCATCTTAAACATAACTTTGAAGCAAGCTAGTGATAAATCATCAGATAAAAGGGAACATCACAGCTTTGATGGATGGAAGGAATATATTCTTGGGCTCATCTAATGCCAAATATTATATTGTTGTTTTCATACTTTTAGTAATGATCATCTGTTCTGTCCCATATTTATTTGATGTTGATCAATTATATATATATATATATATATATATAAAATGATTTTCACTCTAATAATAAATTTCGAAAAAGAAGTAATAGACGTTGAAATTCATCCTAACATATAAAAAACTTAGCTTAGTCACATATTATCTTGTCAGCGCACGTGATAGATGATTTCTTTTAATGAAAATAGTCTTATTATATAAAGACAAGAATTTCTTATAAATTGTTTCAAAGTTTGCAATTTTCCTTTTATATAATATGTGACGTGATCTGAAATATTTTGAATCAAGGATTAACTTGAAAATCTTCTTCTTGAATAGTTGTAAAACATGCAAATTGGGTCTCTAACCTAGGAATCAGATAAAGAGAGATCAACAAATGATTATCGAGAAGTGGAGAAAAGAATCACACATTAGTCCTTTCAAACTACGATTAAGAAGGAAATTTATAGAGGGGGTATCAGATTATTTTACCGTAGATGGCCTTGTTACCACGAGTTATATAGCCAAATTTAATGTTATATCCTTGAAACATTTTATAAGATGCATCAATATAGTATAGCATTATCATAAACCCCCAATCGATGGACTTAGAAATAAGGACATGCTCATCATTTTCACAAATGAATATCATTTAATGATGTTCAAAAAGAATTGCATACTACTAATGTAGATAGCATAATAGCTTAAGAAATTAGACCTTCATATTTTGCAATAAATTTGAAAAATGTACAAAACTATAGCATCAAAATTATAGGCATAATATATATAGATAGCAAAAATAAAAGGACATGTTCGTAATAATGTGTGTTGTTTGTAATCAAGTAGTTCATTGAATTTCCTCTAGTGTATTGAAGCATTCGGTATATATATTTTTCAATATCAACATCTTCACCAACATCCAATTATTGTTGTTTGGGTACAGCCTTATTAAGATTCACAACAAACCTACAACTGAAAATTTTCAACTAGGCAAAATATAGCGGTAATAATGTTAAATTTGTTGAGACAAATATAAATGAATCGGTAGGGAATAATAAAATTCTTTTCCCTCTTGCAAAATTAATAATGGGATCAAATCAAGAATTTTAAAAGTGGTAGGAAATGAAAAATATTTGACCCAAGAATTTTTATGTGAAAAATCCAATTGATAATATATATGGATAGATATATAAGAGCATAGTCCAATCAAATCTTTCACTGTGTATATAGTAGATTTACAAAATTTTCCCTAAAATAAATAGGGTTACGTACATGAAATGTAACGCCCCAGTTCACGATAGCATTCCGCCTCGTGATTTGGGAAATTACTCGCGGTCGGACAGAAAATCTAAATCCAATACAGTAAGTAAAACAGAATATCATTCATGCTGTAATATCAAAATATTGTTCTTACAAGACCAAATTCCAAAATACAATTACAATGCGTTCTATCTAGACAAAATAGGCCATCAAAATTCTATCAGTCCAATCCGTACAATCATTTATAATACAGGCCTAAACATATACATCAATTCAATAGAGAGTCTACGGTTAAAACAGAGCTCCAATCCATCAAGTGATCTGTTTAGGAACCTACATGATATTATGGAATCATGAGTCCACTGACCCAATAAAACTTATGACGAGAAATATGGATTAGAAGAATACGAACGGTAAACAGTACAGTATAGTTAGGACAGTAATTATCAATTTGATAACGGTAAACAATAATCACATTCAGGTCATATAAGGCTGAATCAAGCAGTTTTGGTAGATCTATCACTCTTATATCTTCAAACAGATTCATCCTTATCCTTCCAATGCTCTCGTAAGAGCCAGTACAGGAAAAACACTATCGATTATCCACGTGCTTTAAGATAGGCTTTCGGAACCATAACTCCAGGGCTCGTCAAGCCTATCCAACAGTAGGAAATTTTCAGGGTTCTAATAGTCAATCCGATATTGTCTGTATCAGATACCCCTGTCAAACCCTAGAGCCCAATAGTAAACATTCAATTAGTTTCAGGAACAGTCAAATTAGTACGATATATCAGTAAGCCATGACAGCACATTGTTTGATTGACTAAAAGCAGTAATAAATCGATTCAGTATTTCAGTCAATCCTATCATTCGAAACAAGTCGGGAATTTGGACTTATGGACTTGAGGATTCATTATATAAAAATCTAAAATTTAATTTAGAAAAATGTGATATGAATTTGGGCTATCGAAAAGAGGTCGAAAACACGTTTAAGTATGCGAAAACAGGCGTTGGAGCACCGATTTGGGCATTGGGGCGCCGAGATACTGGAATGAAATTAAATTTTTTGCTTTGACAAGAATAAACGGGCACTGGGGCGCCGAGGCTACTGGAGTGAGTTCAAAATTTTCCAATTTTGAAAAGTTGAACGGCCGCTGGAGCACGGGTTTCAACGCTTAAGCGCTGAGGTTACTGGAAAATGGTGTTCCAAGGCCTTTTGGACGGCGCTTGGGCGCCGGTTTGTGCTCTTGAGCACCCACTGGGCGCTTGAGCGCTTGTTCTCGGCCAGATTTCCATTTTCGTCTTTTTTTTTTTTTCAATTTTTGATCTAAAATCACATTTTTAGAGTTCTTTTAAGTTCATAATCATTTCTAAATTATAGTTTTGGAGTTCGAATGAAGATTTTTTGAAAAATCAATCCCGAGTTAAAACACAACGTTTTCATCTATTTCCCTTATTTTCTTTCGGTTTTAGCAACAATTCATCCTCATTTAGTCCATGGTCCCAAGTACAATTTCAGTCCAAGTATGGGGAAGACATGAAAGAGATTCACAAGTCATAGGATCATTATTTCAAAACGAGAGCTCATATTAACGATAATAATGAATCATAGCAACAAGTTCATACGACGATAGTCAACATGAATACGATATAAAATACAATGAGCTCAGCACAATAAGATGCTCAATCATGAGAAGCACATAAGCATGTGAAAAGGGAAACAAGGTTCCATAAGTCTTACCTCTTGTCCTAAGTTCAATCCGAATATACTTCAAGTTTCCGAGTTGATCAACCGTATTAATTTTCTAAGCCAAACATAAGCTCTTATATCAACTCTAAATCACATATATCAATATATCATTATAATCTTATACGCATGAACTAAGTCTTACCAAAGGCGTGGAGAGAGTATCCTTGATTCCCTTCTTGATTTTCTTTAAAACTTGAACTTAAAATGTGTAGGTGTGTGGGGTGAGGCTGCCGAAAATGAGAGAGGAGATGGAGTGAAAATGGAGCTGAGTTTTTTCAGATTTTGAAGTGAGCAAAGTAGTGTAACAAGTCTCAACTTCTATTTATAGAGAGAGGGGTTAGTGGATTTGGTTGCTAGTCAAGTTTGAAGCATTAATTTCCACCAACCACCATGGCTTTCCCCACCAAATGAGATGGCTACCCATGCCATTTCAGATTTCAAAAAAATCTGATTTGTATTATATATATATTTTTTTGAAATGTTTAGTATATATATATACATATATATATGGCTGAAAATTGTTGGGCCAAGTTTGGGCCATTTCTTGGGCTCAAATGGAGTTAATTGGGCTTGAAATATTGAAGAAATCGAGGCCCAATCGAGAGAAAATATTTGGAATATGTGATACGTGTTTTTGAAATTAAAACGTTTCTTGTTTTCTTGAAATCGTTTTGATTTATGAATTTAACGATCCGTAATTTTAATTTAGGAAAATCTCGGGGTATTACATAAAAATTTCTCAATCGAAGATCCCCTGAATTACAAAATCATCAAGTTTTTCAACTTGAAAAATTAAACAAAGTACTAGTGTCTACTGTACACTCGATACGAGTACATATAATTAATAGATATTTTATATATAAGAATATAATATAGATTTAATTTGTGTGCATTTAATAATTAGGATATGATAAATATATTTAATATAATTATTCGCATTATTTAATATAAACAAATAAATTAGTAAATGAGTGATTTTCCATTATGTTGTAGGTTGCAAGTGGTTATTAAAGTAAATATTATTTAAACATGACAGATGAAAGTAAATATTATGCGTATTTTAAGTATGACACACGAAAATATACAATCAAAATAATTACTTTTGACCCTTATACTTTATGTATATAGTATATATAGATGACTATTGTTTTACGAGAAAGTGAAAAATCTCAAATATTTTTCTTACTATTATACCCCTCATGCGGTGTGGGCCCTTCCATGGGGCCAACCATGTCTCGTCACACACACATGGGTCACACCCCCACGAATTAATAGGTTTCTATTCTAATATTATTTTATCGCAGATCTAGTCCATCCCTTGAAACCCGATTACGAAACGGGAAGGATACCTCGCTATATAAGTTGACACAAAAATACCTCCCTAACTGATATGGGATGAAGACCTCTTACATTTTGCTTAGCCTTGCTCATTTCTCAACCAGATTGCAATCCTTCTATCGGAAAAAAATGCCGACTATATGTAGCCACCCAAGCTAACTTTGGGCTGTAATTTCCACCGCTAAAACAGAAATAGGCGCCTACTTATGGAAGCTACGCGATTTGCCCTTCTTTTTATTTTTAACTTAATAAAGTGTGGGTCAGTCACATGAGATGGACCCGCCAACAAAATTTTTTAAAGATCAAATTAAAAAAAGATTAAAATATATATAAGTAAAAATCGACTTACACTACAAAATAATTAAATTTTGATAATCGAAAAATAAAAGCCATGGTGGAAGTAGTAACCCATAAATTAAAATGAATTATCGTGGTAAAAATAATAGCCAAAACTATATATTATTTTCTACAATTCCCACTGAAATTATATATCATTTGTCTGGTTAAAAATGCAACAAATGATTTTTCACCAATTCTATATAGTATTAACATGAACTTTCAATTGCAATCGTGATAATTGCTCAATTTCTTGTAGTTTTATGGTTGTTTGTTAACAATTAATACCATTTAAAATAGTTGAAATTTAAAGTTGTGTTTTGCATGTTGTTAGGTGTCGATTTCTTCCTGTTATTTGCGTGTCATAAAAGAATTTTGTTTCTAGAAAAATATTTTATTTTTCTAACAAAAAATTACATTCATAAGACCATCCAAAATTTCATAGTTAATTCTTGTGACATATTCATTACTACTAAATTGTTGACAGGAAAATGTTAATTAATTAAAAATGTTTTTAAAAAATTAAGTACGCCAAAAAATCGTTCTAATTGTATATTTTTTTTCATTTGCAATACAAATAATAAAATAGATGCTAACAAATTAATTATTTATACTTTTTATTTTTTGAAATTTTTGTTACATTTTCCTTCTATACATTTTTTGTTTTTTGTTTTTAAATGTCGGCTAACAATATTATATTTCCTAAATCGATGTTTTTCTTTTTAGATATATCATCTAATTAAACATAATAATGTCACACAAAAAACAACCACTTTCCCGAAAAAAAAAAAAACCTTCAATTATATTCTTTTTAAAATTCAATATTCATTTAAAGATGAGAAAGGAAGAAGGAGAAAATTGGTGGCAATGCTCAACTTTATGTCCATAATCTTTGTCAAAGAAAAACGTAAGTGAAATCAAATAATAATAAAATCAATATTACCTTATATATGTAATCCACTAAATTATCTCCCCATTCACTAAATAATTGCAATCCATGAAAATATATATAATTCTTCAATTAATGGAGACGGATAATTTAATTTGTCCCAAAATTATTATTCTATTTTGACCTGAAAAGTATACATTTTATATATTTTTACATCTTTATTCTTAAATGTACTAGTCAGCATTAATAGTTACATCATTATGGTAAGCCAGTACTGGATAATTACCTCAACACCTCCTAAATTTTGACTTAATTATAAAAACTCCCCTTGTGACTTGAAGAATTATAATGACACCAATTGCTATTAATTCAGCTCACAACAAAACTTAATTAACAGAACGTATGTAACATTTGTATTAAACTCCTTGTTAACCTAATAGTAAGGGCGTTCTTCTAATTTTCCAAAACTACATGCAACGCTTCTTTAATTAAGTCAAACTTCAAGGACTTTTGACTTTTAAATACTTGTCCTTTACTTTAACCGGGTGGATAATTTCATTCCTAAACGTTTGAAACCTCAATTTGATTGCGAAGTTACTCCCCAAAATTTTGTTAATATTTAGTACATAGGATTTCCATAATCTTGAATTAAGTGCCAAAATTTAATGAAAATTGCCAAATTTACCATGGATTACCAATGTCTTGTTATGATTTTTTTCCTTAGCCAAAAATAAAATTTAATTAAAATTATCTACTAATGTACAAAATCCAGTACACATACTCTCTTGTAATAAATTCTCTTTGTAATAGTTCTTGCCTATATATATGCCATGTTTTCTCTCTAAATCTTTCATATCCTTCACTTTTTCACATTTCTTCTTCTTCTAATTCTTCCCTATCTGCACACACACACACACAGAGAATCATGTTTACAAAGGAAGATGCTCGCACTGTAGTTGGTGTTATAGGTAAGTTTTCATTGATTTCTCTCTCTCACACACACACGTGTATGTGTGGATGTGAAGATTATTAAACCTTATAAACTATTTGTTTTGTAAGATTAGCCTTCTCTTGATTTGTTTCTAATTTCAAATTTTACGCATAAATTAGATGAACTGGTGGAAGTATTCTTTTGTTTCTCGATGGTGTTTAAAAAAAAAAAAAAAA
>JACFYI010001866.1:715262-728578 GCA_014898755.1 Handroanthus guayacan
ATTTTATTTCTTAAAGCCTTAAAGCGTTCTTCCTGCATCCCGTTTTCTGTTTCTTCTATGCATTTCCCACAAGGGTTTCTTCCATTCAACTCCATTTGATCTCTCGAGCAGCAGTTCAAGTAACCTTGTTCAATTGCATAAGGGAATTGAGGTATTACTTTTATTTTTATTTATTAAATTTGTTTCAATACAGCAATTTTTCCCAATTTTTCGTCGGTTATCATTACTAGTCCATTTAGATTTTAATCGGATCAAAAGTTTTTGTTTAAATTCTATGATTGGGTTTGATTTTTATGCAATGTTAGGGAATTATGGATGTCGATATGCAGAATATCAAAAAATGGGTTATCATTTACCCAGTTTACATAAATTCAAAAAAAACCCTAGCTGAGGGTCGGAGAATTAATGCTAGCAAAGCATGTGAAAACCCTACCTGCGCCGAGATTTACGATTGCTGCCTGCACCTCAAACTCCCCTGTGCGATCGAGGTATTTTTTTATTCATTTTTTTTCCCTTCTTCTTTATGTTAATAATTCAATTTCCGAAAGGAGTACTTTTTATTTGAGATGTGAAAATGGGATTGATTTGTTAGATGCGTTCTGTTGGATTAAAATTAAAATAGAGCGAGAAGGCATACCCGCGGGATTTTATGCAAAGAGGGAGAGTGAGGGTTTTGTTGAAAAGAGAAGATGGGAGTCTGTGCAATCCGGCCATTCCGTCGAGTAAGTATTCATCATTCTAGTTTATCAAGTGTTTTTGCAGTATCTATTGCTTGTGATCATGTCGTTTTCTTGTCGAAAGTGCAACAATGAATTATTAGCTTTCTGATATATGGAGTTTATTTGGCAGGGATGATTATTAGATAGTGGTCGGTAAGTTTGTAACTTATGCTCGAACGAATTGTTAGTGATATGTTATTTAAGTTTAGGACTAAACTTTACAATTCTGTAGCAGGATTTGGGAATTTGAAAGCATGGATCTTTTATGTTTTAGTCAGAAGCCAGAAAATATAGGCATTAATGTTATGCTTTCATTCAAATGAATTAATTGTAATACTTGTAGAACTAACATATTGAGCTATGGAATTTTCATTGGCTGATTATTCCATGTAACTGATGTATCTCAGTTGTGAACATTCTCTTTAGAAGGCTTGCTCACCATTTAACTCGTATCAAACAGAAAATCCCTGTTGAATGGATTTAACTTCAAAGGCACTAACTGATGAAATGGCGTTGGTCATTCCGTGTATTGGTTGACGATTTTTCAGTTTATTTGTGCTAAAGAATTATGATTTGTATGCTGTTTCCCGTTACATAAGCTATCTGTTTTATGAAGAGCTGGCAGACTACTATTTCATTTATTATCATTTTGAGGTATTTCCCTAGTGATGAGCAGAGGTTTTGACCTTCTGGTTTGTACTGTATGCTTTTGCACTTTGGCTTTGTACAAGAATTCATTTTAAAGAAGAGAAGTGGATATTGTTCCTCTACCTCTCGTTCCACATAATACTTCTATAGTGGAACAGATATATATATGATTAGCCTCTGATTTTCATCTCTATGTTGATGCTTTCTTGCGGTAAAAACACAAAAATAATGCTGGTTTTATGTGGTTTCTGTGATTGTCTGAATTCTTGCAGGGAAACAACTAATGCTTCACATTGCCGAGTTGGTCCCTCGACATCCTGGTCGAACTAAGAAGCAAGAGCCTGCCTCGTCCTCAACAACTGGTGCTTCCAAATCTGGAAAGGGTGGAAAGAAGAAGAGGTAGTTTTAAGTTCGACAAAACTGGTGGCTTTCCTGTTTTCATACCCCAATACCTTTCTTGAGCATAGTTGGCCTGGAATTGTCTCTTCGTAATTTTATAAGAACACTGTAATCTTTGTTTTCAAACTTCATCATCATGAGGCTCATCCTTTCTGTTGTAAACTGATTATTGACATATTTGATTTGAGGCTTGGATTTTGTATTAAATGTTGAGGTGCAGTTACGGGCATTTCCTTAGATGTTAACGGTTTAATTTTATCCTGGAGAAAAAGCATACTCTAGTTGGGGCCAATTTATAAGCAGGTTCTAAGTTCTATAGTGTTTGTGAATTTTTCACATGGGATGATTCAAACAACCCCTGAAGTTTGGTCTAGTTACGGAGGCGCCCTGTGACTGGAGAAATTGTAATAACATTTTTTGTCATTAAATTCATCAGAGGTTTACTTGTAATGTTTTAGTCAATTTGTTATACTTTCTAGGGGTGTAACATGGGTTGTTATTTAATATCCGTAACCAATGGGTGTGTTTGTGTTCCTATAATTAGGCCAAACTTCACGGGGTGTTGTGGTAATTATCATGGTGTGTTTTCCTTTTAGCTAATTGTTGGGATGATTGAGTTGGCTGATCGGCTAGTTAGCATTTGTGTGTGCAAGTTCATATAGTGAGACACCATTCTTTTAATTATATTGTCAATTAAAGATTCTAATAGGATAAACTCTATCAGAGCAGAAAAATCAAATGTTGATATGCTTGTTTAAAGAATTCAACTAGGAAAATGTGAATGAAAATGTGAGTTAGGAAAAAGAAATGGAAGGATATCGGAATGTTTTGTTTTGAGGTGTTTTGACACAGCAGTTATATTTAATTTTATTTTGACAAAAAGATAAATTCTATGGTAAATATTTTTCATGTAATTTCTTTTTAATGTCACTATAAATTTTTATATTATTATATATTATTTTGATATTATCTATGCTATATATAAAGTAAGAGGGTTAAAGGTATATTTTTTATTTGCCTTGCTAAATATATAAAAATAACCCTATTACAAAAAATAATGACAAGTAATTATAAAAAATAAAAATAAAATATCTTTAATTTTTTTTAATATTTATTTTTTATTTCATCTTTTTCTTCAATTATACTTTTCTTCTTTTCAAGCTTAGTGTCTTCAAATTTATTTTTCAATTATATTATTTTATAAAATAAAATCAAGTAATAATGTCAATGATTAAGCAATATTTTTCATTATTACCTTCACTGTTGAGGTTTGGCATATTTATTAAAAAAAAAATTAAAAGTTTCAAAATTAAAAATACCCCCCCCCCCAGCCCCCGACCCCGAGCTAATGACTCGTTGTTTAGTTTGAAATGCCAAAGATGATGATTGAAAGATAATAATATAATGAGTACTTTTAAGTAGTAATTTTGGCACATTTTTGAATGAATAGACAAAAATAATTCTATTTTAAAAGACAATGATAAAGTTTCTTTTTCCAATATTTCTTTTCTCTCTCATTTTCTTTATAATTTTATTATTTCCTCTAATTCTAATTTTACTGTATTGAATTTTTTTTTCAGTCATTTCATTTCGCACAATTCAAGCAAATACACTTTTATAATTACAAAAATACAATATTATTTTCAAATACATTTAAAATTTAAAATTTATATATTAAGAATATAGTGCACGCATGGAGCCTGCAACACGTACTAGCATATACAAAAATTATGTGATGCAAATATTTTACGAACACCATTGAAGAACTACAACAAATTGTGAAGCGGAAACGAAAAAAGAAAAAACAAAATTTAGTTCTTGTTTCACAAAAATAAACATTCCTTTTTTTTCCCCCCATATTGACAGGGTGTTAATTATCCCTGTATTTATGCACAATTTCTTTTCTGTGAACACTGATCAAGGCTTTGAAGAGATGTTTACTCCTTTTGGTATGCGATTCCATCTCTATTTCTCTGTTCGTCGTCTCAAGTCTTCGACTTGCTGATATTGCTCGTCGCGGCTCTGATGGGTACTGCAATTGTTTGAAAGGATCAGTTTTTTTCCTGTCATGCATAAGCATTGATCGTCCTTTGTTTGTAGGATATTTTTTCACTTACGCGCTGTTTGTTGTCAAAAGGGCTCGGAGAAATTGATCTATTAGAGTTGGTTCCTGATCGTCTGAGAGGAAAACGAAATGGTGAAATTGACCGTTTCCCTGTTTTTAGTGCACAAAAATGATTAGCAATTGATATGGGTTAAGCATGGAAAAGAACAATAGGTTTGACATCTTATAAGTCCCTCAATGAAGACAAGTGAGTCCATGCAAGACAATATATTTTGAACAGTATAAAGAGACCATTAGCCATGGGAGTGTCAAACGAGAACTCGACTGGAGCTCGAGCCATAGTTCATTGTATATAAGCTTACGAGCTGGCTAGTGAGATCTCGATTATACTTAAATAAATATATAGTCTATAGATGATATATTTCACTGAATAATAAATACAAGCAAAAATAAAAAAGATTTTAGAAAATATTCAATAATATAAAGTAATTAATCTCAGACTTGACTTTGAATTTTGGCTCCACTAGAGACAAGCTGCTGAGAAGAGCTCTAGCAATAAAAGATAAACTCGTCAAGCTCAAACGGTGAAAATTAAACTTTTAGAGCTCAAGCAATGAAAAATAAACTCGTTGAGCTCGAGAGATATAATTTGAGCTCGACTCTTTGACACCCCTACTTAGTAAGAAATAAAATAACTCGTCACTATTGTCAAGGCCTTTCTCTGTTTTTACCACGTTTATCTTGTTAATTTTGAACCCAATGTGAATTAAATGCAAAGAGGTATATATGAGAATCACCTTAACAAGCTTGACAAGTATTATAATAAGTTTGCAACAGATTATCTCTCAATTTGAGAGGTCGAGATTTTGCCAAGTATTTGAGAGATAAACTCCTCTAACAAACAAACAAACATTAAAATTAATTATATACAAACCTGATCCTTTGTTTGGAACAACCCTTGTGAACGAAAAACCTAGACGATTTGGAGATGGTTCTCTTGAAGGCATTCTTGATGGTTCTTTTCTGGATAAGAAATAGTGACATGTTTGGCTAAATATTGATAAATTTTCGGTGAACAACATGATGTATTTCTTTTCTTTTCATCACATACCTCAAGCGTGATGAATCGGGCTTGAGTCGAACTGATTGAAAAGCTTTAGAATGCAAATTATCTGCCAAAAAATAAAGTTCCTTAGGATTACAGTCTGTGTAGTTGACAAATGACTGTGATAAAATTTTAAAAACTTGTTTAAGTGAGGTATTGTTTGTAGTCATAATTTGGAGAAGAAAAAAAAAAAAAAAACTTTTTAGTTTTTACATTTCAGAAATATCGATATCCAAACGTATCCCTTCTGTCCTCAATACATAGGAGACTCTTAACACAAAACTGAACTACATAAAAGGTTAATTACCTTCACCCTGAGATTTGGCATATTTATCGAAAAATCCAAAAATGTTTAAAAATTACAAGTACCTCCTCTCAAGCTAATGACTCGTTGTTAAGTTTGAAATGCCCAAAATAACCCTAGCGGAAAAAATAACAACACAGCAAATGAGAAGAAAAAACGAAACGAATTAGCTTAGAGTTTACCTTGCTTCAATTGCTGCACATCATGCGGGGGACATGAGATGCAATTTCTGTACAAGACCTTTGATTTTCCAGACTGAAAATCATCTGCATCTGGAAAAAACAAGAAAACTTTTAATTATTAAGAATATTTTAAAATAAACTATTGATGATTGAAAGGATTTAATATATTTATGGATAATCTCTTCAATGCCTAATGAGGGTTGGCTTAATTATAAAAATATCCTTCTAATTTGAAAAATTATAATAACATCCTTCAGTTTAGTTAACGAAACATTTATGAGAATATGGTTAACATTACAATTAGACTCCCTAAAAGCTTAAATTAGAAGGGGTCTATTTGTAATATTTTGATTAACATGTGAGATTTTCATAGGGTGTTCTTGTATTTTTTTAAGCCACAAGAGATGTTTTTGTAATTAAGCTGAAAATCAGGGTTGTTGGGGCAATTATCCTTTAAATATTTTAACATAATTGCCTGGAATAATGTAGTGCTTATGTTGCCCAGTAGCTCCCATGGTTAACAAGTGCTGTGATAAGCCTCTCAAATTGGTAATTCCTTGAAATGTGCTTAATCTCTGCAAGAGGAAAGAAGGAAAAAAGAGAAAAGCAGGACATGAAAAATATTCATAATACGACCTTTGCAAATATTATTAAAAAATGTAAGTTTGTTAAAAAATTTTCTTGTTTATTTCAACGTTCATGAAGCGGGTACTTTCTAGTGTTTGGACAAGCTTATAAATTTTTCAAAACAGCTTTAACATGTTTAGGTGCTTATAAAATGTTACAAAATGTTTGATGATTCTTTCAAAAAGTTCATAAGATAAAATGTTATAAGATTTTTTTCCATTTTTTTTTTTTTTTGGAAAAAATATATATTTCCAAACTTATTTTTGAATATTAACATAACATATTCCTTAATTAATTTCAAACATGTTATATATAAAACTGTAATTATTAGCGTTTTATAAGATTCAACACATTATATTTTTTATCCAAATAATTAAATTGGCTTATTTTTAGGAACATCTTATAAAATAATAAGAGTTCATAAGATGTTCCAAATAAGCTTAGCCAAACACTATTTTTTAGTGGGATAATTATCTCTACATCCTCTGAGGTTTGGTCTAATTACAAATATACTTCTTATGGATTCAGAAATTACAATTACACCCTTGCACGTTGCAATCAAGCCCTTAAAAATCCAATAAAATGATTGAAATATTACAAGTAAAACCTTGTTAATTTAACATCACTGGGTGTTGTTGTAATCTCACAAGTCATAACAAGTATTTCTGTGATTAGACCAAACTGAAAGAATGTCGAGATAAATATCCTTTTACTATTCCTCTCCATAGAATGAGCCACTTATAAATTTACTATCTACCTGTTCAATGAGAGAAAACTGAATCTTTGTAGCAGAGAATTCACTAGCTTTTTCATCCAAGAATCTGTTGAGCTTATCAGCCAAAGATCCCAAGTGATCCACAGTACTCACAAGAGCTTTTGCAACATAATCTTTGGATGATTCTACCACACTTATAAAATTATACAAATACACAAAAGCAAACAAGAGTTCAATTAGGGAGGAAAAGAAAAAGAAAAGAAAAGAAAAGAAAAAACGAAAAGAAAGAAAACATGGGATATTTATCTATATCCCCCTGAAGTGTGGTCTAATTACAAAAACACCCCCTAGGATGTGGAAATTTACAGTAACACCCTGTTTCCATTGGTTCAGCGGATGAAACATTTTACAAATAGACTCCGGTTAGTTTAATATTACAAATAGACTCTGGTTAGTTTAAAATGTGTCATTGTAATTTTCCAAATCGCAAGATGTGTTTTGATAATTAGGCTAAACCTCGGGGGTGTTAAAGTAATTATCTCAAACAAAAATGAAAATGTCATACAATTGTCTGTGATTATCTCTGTTGTAGGATGACTCAAAATGCTCAGCAGCAGAGTACAATTGTTTCCTCAGACTCTTCAATTCCTAAGAAATGAAAAAAAAGTCAACTTGTTGTAAGTAAACAAAAAGCTGTGAGTGATTAAAAGTTGATTGCCAAACAGCACTTTCAAGCTATCCTCAAAGTTTGAGGCCTTTTGAGTTGAATTTACTGAATATGATGCTGCTGTATCACTCCTCATTGTTGTGATAATTCAGCTTTCTTGCTATTCTCCGTTTGGATGAGCAAAAACCAAACAACTTTCACTTGTCAAATAAGCTGTTTAAGAATCATTGAGGAGAAATAGGATTTTTGTTTTATGAGACAAGTGAATAAATCTCAGCAGATCGTGGCAGAAAGCGAAGCAATAGTTGATGTGAGAGAAGAGGACAAAAGTAGATTATTGGCCACAAGTGGATAGCTTTCTCTTAAAAGAGAACAAAATAACAGAAAGCTAAGTATAAAAATGGAAGTATGTACTAAGCTTGTAGCTAGCCTATGGCCCGTGAAAAACTGAATAGTGAGTGAGAAACATGGATGGAGAAAAGATGGGTATGGCGACTTTGGCATTACTTAAGGAGTGGGGTTGCAAGAATCTAAGAGGAGTACTTATAGGAGTAAAAAAGTCACACACAGGCACCAAAAGAATTATAGAAAAAAAAAATGAGAGTTGAAATTTTGATAATAATAGTAGTTAAGAGGGTGTTTAGGTCAGCTTATAAGTTCTTCAATACATATTATGAGATATTAAAGGGCTTAAAAGATTTAATAAAAAAAAAAAATCTTATGAATAAGTTATAAGCTCCTTTTAAAAAGTAATGTTTACTTTTAAGATCTTAACACACTCTTTTAATTTTAAACACAACCATCTTAATTAGGTCAACCAGTAGAGCGCATGGCTTTTAACCATATGATTTTACGTTCAATTCCCACATAGGGGAATTTTTTCAGTTTTAATCATATGTTGATGATGAAATTACAATTACTAACATCAAAATATTATTTTATTCAAATTTTCAATAACTTATTTGAAAATAAGGTTCAACATCTCATAATCTCTAAAATAAACTCATATTAACAGGATATTTCTAATAAGTTAAACGAAACACCATCTGAAGCACACATATCACTTGGGGTAACTGTCCACATGAATATTTTGTGGTAGATCTTAAAAATCCAAAATTTCAATAATTGTTTATATAAAACCCCACAACATAATTAAAACAAGGTTTTTTAATTAAAAGCAACACTTTGCTGGTAAAACAAATTAACAACCACTTGCTTCCAATATTTGCTCCTTAAGTAGTTAGTAGGTCTCTAGGTGGGGGAATTATGTGACTTCACTTTCAATTCTCCTCCAGTTGTTGTCCACACACACATACAAACAAATAACACTCAATTAATGCAAAAATTATACATGGTATTTATTGAAATTTATATCTTATTTAATTGAACGAGATGTTTTATATAAAAGTTGAATAAGTGAAAATTTTAAGTATTTTTATGATATCGCACTTGAAATGATGGAGAACACTATTTTAAATGAGTGTATTTTTCAGTAGGGATGTTCAAAATTTGGTAAACTATAATTGGTCCGGTATGTTTGGTAATTTTTATGAAAATTTGATATTCAGTTAGATTTTGCTTTTCGATTACTCCAACTCTACTGAATATTAAGTTATTATTCCTATATATTGTATAGTTAATTTTTACATACATACTATTTTATATCCATTATTTTTTAATACTACCTTTATTTTCGTTTTGCTTTTCAAAATTTAAAATCTAGAGTTATGCTTTTAACAATTAATTTTCAAAATTGAAGTTTCAGTAACTAAAATATCGATTCAAAACACCACAAAAAGGATTCCAATAATAACTAGAACAATTAATTAAATTCAATGTTTAGTATGACATGTTAGCATATCAAAAATTTGATTCGATTCAACTCAATTTAACCGATTAAACATCCTGGCTAGTTTTGATTAAAAAATATATTTTTTTAGAACTATAGCCTTATACTCTGATATGTTCTTGGAAAAATAAAGATTCTTGTATAGAGAGTATGTATATATGCTATGTGATTGCGTGTATGTTCATTTGTTTGCATTACTTTTGGCTTAGGGCAAAGAAACAAAAGCAACAAATGCCAATTCTTATTTTCGCATGTGAACTATGATGTATGGTAATGAATGAGCCACCCAATAATTGAGTTGTCCCCATTGAGACATTGATAGGTCATGAGAGGAGGGATGGCACATATACATAAAACTTTAACTTTACTCTTTGCACAACCTCAACAATGGCAATCAAGAATCATCTTCATTTATTTCATGATTAATGAGTGTATATCTTGCTATAAATGATCAATAATGAATCATAATCATGGAACCAATTCATTACTTTGATTTCTTAAAGTTTAGTTTACTAGTATGTGTCTTGATAAATATTTAATATATTTAGCATGTATATATAAAATGGAATATGGGATGAAACCTGTACTGAAATAGAAGATGGAAACTGATTTCTAACATATTATACTTAATGGCCTCTTGTTGATCGGATGGGGGCAGCGTGCATCTTGTGAATTGTTTAGTTTAATTAGTATTTTATTATATATTTCATTCTACTAATTAATACATTACTAGTGTATTTAATCCAAAAGCCAGCGTCGTTTATAAAATGATATTTGTTTTGCTCGATATTTATTTATAAGATGCAGTATAAGATGAAACGCATCTCTATCAAGTAACTGTGTTTTTATATGTTGCAATTGGTCATAGAATACCTCTCATTAAATGCATAACTCCAATTTAACAAAAGTAAATATTATTACATAATTCCAATCCACTTCGTAGTTATATATATTTTATATATCTTGAAAATCAAATAAACATACCTAAATTATTAAAAAATTATAACATTAATTAATTATTTATTTATTTATTTATTTATTTTATTTTGTATAATAAAATTTTAAGTATATGTATTGAATGTGCCAAAATTTCTAATTAGAATAAAAGATCTGAACTATTTTATGGAAGGGTGCTTTAAATGTAAGTATATTTTCACGTATAAAGAAAATAAATTTGTTATATTTAATATTTTTTAGTTAAAATTATAAATATCTTCGTGTCATGTTTGTCAATTGATAACTTGGCATATAAATAATGTAATTAATTAGGATAAAAACGAATCGGAAGTCGTAGGCCCCTCTTTCAATTTTGGCTTCTTCTACATCAATTAAAATTATAAGTTGTTCAACATAATAAATTAAGGATAAATTTCACTTCATCCCTTTTACTCAAATTCAATCTCACTTTATTCTTCGCACTTTAATTGCATTATTTTGTCCCCTCATACTCTCAATTATCCGACTCCATTAAATCTCTTACTATTTAGTATTTACACGCTATTGTTATTTTCAAACTCTTAAATTACCGAATCGTTCAAACTTTTATTTCTTATTTATTTAAACCAATCTTTCTCAAATAAATCATTTCCTTTTAGCCTTTAGCATAATCTTCCCGAAATTGAAGAACCCTAAAATAAGGCATAATCAAACGACTTTTGTCTCATGACCATGTGGTCATGAGTTCGATTCTCCTCGAACACGTGTGGAGTATTTTATTCTACTGAATAGTAACTTGTTTAGATTTTTTACTGTATAGTAATTTGGTTAGATATCTTCATCTTAGTCATTGATTTTGAATGTTATTTATTTGATGTATTGATATTAAGATTTGGATGTATTAATTGTATCCCCTCAAAAAAAAAAAAAAAAAACCTACTTTTGTCTCCAAATATTATCTGTCTAACCAACCGAGAAGTTTATGAATCAAGTTAATTTAATCCTCTAAGAAATGGCATGTAAGCATATTTTTAACATTGATTTCATTTATATTATTTTGTAGCCTCTTGTGTTTATTTTTTTAAAGAAGTTTTTATAACTTATATTATTTTTTATATATAGTTTGAGAAATTTTAGTACGAATTTTAGTAATCGTTTCCAATTAGTTAGTTCAATTTCACATTGTAAATGTACATGTATATCCATTTTATGGGGGTGTTTTGAGTATATTGGCGTTATGTGAGGTGACAAAACAGTTTTGGAGTGATCTATGAAAGTGGGAAAAACAATTGAAGTGAGACTCAGATTAAGTAAGATGATAAAGTGGAATTTACTCATAAGTTAACTTTTTTAGTGTAAGTAAAAAATTTCCTTTTTTAGCAAGGCTAACTAGTACTAACAGAGAATGCAACTATGTTTCTCTTGGAGGCCCCGGGAGGCGGGGGGGTTAGAAAAATTTTAATTTTCTCCAGAATAACGGAACGGAGAACAAAATTAATATTTTAAACTTACAAAGATTTAAGATTTCTAATCAACTTTATTTTGGACTCCTCTAGCCTGGGCCTTTCAAGTTCTGGGCCTCTTAGCCCACTTGGCCCATTAAGTAACCAAACCTACAAGTAGATTAGAGTCTCTAATCAGCTTGGCCCATCACAGTGTCTCTAATCACCCAAAAGGGCTACTGGATTTATGAGCATGACCAGACACAACCCAGCTTACAAAGGATTGAGGATAGAGATGTGAATAAGCCGAGCCGAGTTGAGCCTTGATCATTTCTTCAAGTTTGAGTTCGGGCTCAAGCCTTGAGCTTAAAACAAGCTTAAGCTTGACGGGCTGATAAATAATAAGCTGGAGCTCAGCTCGACTTGACTCAACTCATTTGGCTCGAATCTGTGGTAAAACTAGATTCCATTTCCAAAGATTTAATTATTTTATAAATAATTTTATTTAATTATTTATGATTTTATATTTATATATACATATAATTTTTTTTTAAAAAAAACATGGGCTTGCGAATTAGAGCACAAACCTACAAACAAAAATTATTGGGCTTAAGCTCGACTTAAAACCTATACAAGCTTGGCTGGAACCTTTCGAACTTGAGATCGAACACTTTTCAAACAAGTTCATCAGGCTCACAAGCAAGCTTGATTCATTTGCATTCCTAATTTAGAACTTACGCTCATATCATCATAAATTTATACTTGCATATAATTGATTGTGTCTATGAATTCAAACGAACCAAACCTATGGAGACTCTGGATGCAAATGAATTGTTCGCATCACAACCAATCGAATGCCAAAAATTACTCTAACTAACTATCTAATTAATAGATCCAAACTGGATAAATTGCACAAAATCATTCTACTCAGCAGCTTTTATATGTTAATAAAATCTTGTTTTCAGATGCCACCGTCATTTGGATGAATTGATATTGCTTTTTCTTTTTTATAGAGAAGGTGCAAGTTCGAATTCTACTCATAACGTGTGGATCTTTATTTATTGTGTAGTAATATTTGTCTATTAAATAATATTTTATAGAAATTATACTATATTTGATTCTTATATTGGATCTTTAAAATATATTTATGTAATAATTAAATGTAATCACTTTTTTCCTTAAGAAAAAATCTTGCTTTCTCATAAAATTGTCATTAACATAAACTTTATTGACCAACAATATTAAATGAATATAGAGGCCAAAGGGTAAAATGGTAATTGTAACACCACAACACATAAATTAACACCCTAGATCTAATTACTAGAGTCGGCAAGGGAGACACAATCTGCCGAGAAATGGTGGGAGGGACCGGATCGCTTCTGAAAAACGCAGGCGCTGGAATAAACGCCACTCTCGCCGAGATTCTTGTTTGTCCTCTCTCCAAACAGCCCCTAAGGCTGTGCCAAAAAACAAATTCACTAATCAGCGATTCGATTGGCGTTTCTTATCCGATTGTTGATGGAATTCCTCGCCTTGTGCCGGCCGACGGCAAGATAATCGATGCCGATGAAAATTCCGGTTCTAGCGATGTAAAAGACTCATCGGGGAGGAATTCAAGTGCAGAGAATTAAAAAGTAAGCCCTTTTTTCCTTTTTTTT
>JACFYI010001866.1:811648-829123 GCA_014898755.1 Handroanthus guayacan
TTTTTTTTTTTTTTTTTTGGAAGTGACAATCAATATATCCAATCCGTAAATCAATACATCATCATAATAATAATATTCGACATCAATAACTAACCAGAAAATTTCTAACAAAACTACTATACAATAGAAAATTAACACTACTATTCAGTATAAATAAAGGACTCACACACGTTCAATGGGAATCGAACTCATAACTTCATGATTATAAAACCCTCTTCTAATCAATTAGGCTAAAACTCATCGACTTAAAATATAGCCTTAAGAAATCGGAAATTACAACTTAGGTCTTACAAGTAAGCATTTGATATTTTATTATCAATGTTATACAATTGTAATACAACATTATGTATGGAAGATTAACGATACAAAGTTACACTAAATTCCACGAGGGGTATTCCATTATACTAACATATGAATAACTCATCTCATTATTGAGTAATAAAAGGGATGGAATAATCAATCGATAGGAGAAGTACCAGTACTTACCCAATTAGATTAAAGGGATAATTATCTATATACTCCGAAATTTGAATAATTATCATTATATCCCTTACTATGCAGTTCAACTGACATATAATTACAATTACATCCCATAAAGAGACGTATAATTGCAATTACACCTCTTAAATTGATTTATAAAGTGATTAAAGAATGAATCCACAAAAAAGTAGCAATACGTTTTCCAATTAAATTAAAGGGATAATTACCTGTACACTCCCTGAAATTTGAATAATTATCACTACACTTCCTATCGTACAATTCAACTAATATATTATTACAATTACACCTCATGAAAAGACATGTAATTACAATTATACCATCTTTCTAAAGAGTCTATTTGAATGTTTCGGATCAAGAAAAAAAAAAAACTTAAAATGACAATTTCTATACCAATTTTTATAATTTCAATTTTACTCTTTGATTACAATAAGTCTCTATTATTTTTAATAACAATCACTTATTTACTACTACTTTCAAATATACCCAGAAATCGTATCCAGAATTTCTAGTTTATCTAAAAATGTGACCAGGAACCTATTCTTATCCACGAAATGCAGAGCCAATCCAGAGACAGGGCCAAACCTGTTTTCAAACGTTCCCGCACAGGGCTTTCACGCAAAGTACCAAGCTGACAGTAAAACAAGTGGGATTCTGCCAGGCCACGTGAGGGTCACGTGTGACCATTTTTGTTCAGTGTTACGTCTCACAGAGTTAAGTTGGTAATGATTTGAGTGTTTGACTTCTCAGATGATTTAATTTTAGTGCTTTAAGGGGCCCAATTATTAATCCACTCATTTTGGCCCATTAAGGGCCCATATCCAGAAAGGTTTTCACACCTGCTTTCGGCCGCCACGTGTCCAACGTGACGCACGTGTGAGCAGCATAATATTAATATCACAAGAGGGAGATTAGTTGAAATGTATGCATATTATAAACTCATCATATGCACACAATTTTGTAAATAATTGTTATTATGTATGCATTAGAATGTGAGAAGATTCTCCATCATCGTGCATGAGATTTATACATATAATATTATATATATTACTAAAAGATAAAAGTAATCCTTCGATCGAAATTCAGATTAATTCGATTTTGGTCGATCCTCACAAATAAAAGTGATTTGAATTGCTTGCAACCTGAGAAGGGGTTAATAATCTAACAAAAATCTTCCGATACTCAAATCTATTTAATATAAGGGAGTAGGAGAGAATTTGAGAATATTTAGTAGATGTATTACATAATTGGTTCTATTTTATGTGCTCATGGTTCATGGATGCTTAGAGAATTTGTCATGTATCAAAACTAATACGGTTGAGATGCATGATTGGACATGTGGATAAGGCTCTTTCCAAATGGATAAATGAGATGTCCTGCCTGATCAAACACATGTCTTCACTTGACAAATCTTATTCTAGTCTCAAGAGTTGGCCCGAGGGAATATTTATGCTCTTTAGTGACCACGCGCACACATAAGGACCCTAGCCTCACATTACACATTTGATAAAATCTTAATCATTTCTAATCAAATTTTGCCATGTTAGTGGAGAGAGAGAGAGAGAGATGTAAGACAAACTTACAAGAAAATCTAGCTAATAGGAACCTAAGAACTCATTACTAAGCTCGGCTCAAGCTTTACTAAAAAGAGAGACTTCATACACAACGATCCTACATGTATGATATACATATGTATATATATATATATATTATAGTTTTCCATTAAAAAAAATGAAAATAAGAAAGAGGCAGCTTAAGTAATGCGCCACATTTTTAAGAGTTCCCCACCACTGTAAAATACTCATTTTGAGTACAAAACATAATATGTTATCCTAATTTTACCAAACTATCAGCCAAATCGAAATGTTTCTACCATAAAGACTAATAATTCATGAATCATTATAGCAAGTAGAGATGCATAATTGGACATGTGGACTATAAGGCTCTTGCCAAATTGATGAATAAGATGTCCTATCTGATCAAACATATATCTCACTTGGCGAATCTTATTCTAGCCTTAAGAGTTGGCCCAAAGGAATATTTATGCTCTTTAGTGACCACACGCACACATAAGAACCCTAGCCTCACATTACCCATTGGTAAAATCTTAATCCTTTCTAATCAAATTTTTGCCATGTTAGTGGAGAGAGAGATGTAAGACAAACTTACAAAAAAATCTAGCTAATAGGAGCTTAAGAACTCATTACTAAGCTCGACTCAGACTTGACTAAAAAGAGAGACTTCACACATAACGATTCCTACATTTATGATATACATACGTGTGTGTGTCTGTGTGTATATATATTATAGTTTTCCATTAAAGAAAATGAAAATAAGAAAGAGGTAGCTAACGTAATGTGCCACATTCTTAAGAGTTCCCCACCAGTGTAAAATATTCGTTTTGAATACAAAACATAATATGTTATCCTAATTTTACCAAAATGTTTGCCAAATCGAAATATTTCTACTATAAAGACTAATAATTCATGAATCATTATAGCAAGTAATTTCAAACCCCAATCCTATATAAAAAATTATGGACCAAATTAAATCATGTGAAATACCAACATGAAGATACAACAAACATATAATTAACTGAAATAGGATAAGTGGAAAATCTGAAACATGCAATGGGGAAATGTGCTTGTGATCTTCCCTTCACACAAGAAATAAAAACCAAAAAGAAGGGAACATGAGCAAAGTTGGAGAAGTTGGAATTTATCGAGTATGGCACATTAATTGAATTTTTCAAAGCTTTTTGAGTAGATTTTAAGGGATGATCTTTTGTCTTTTACTCTGCAGGTGAGGCCCACATGCCTCCAATTACTATGCGAGTTAACATATCTATAGTTTTATATTTTTCTTTTCCTTTTCCTTTTTCTCTTTTCCTTTAAAAAAAAAAAAAAAAAAAAAAAAAAAAAAAAAAAAAAAAGCCTCTACAATTACTGCTCGTAAGTCATAATGGGAAGACATTAATTTCTCAGGCGAAGAAAGTTAAAACTTAAGAAAGGAAATAAATAAAGAAAGAAAGGAGAAGAAAAGAACATTGACCTTAGGTAAGTTTAAAATAAGAGATAATTACCTCAATAACCCCTTATTTGAGATAATTAGCAAAATACTTCCTGAAATTTAAATAATTACCATTATATCCCCATTATTAGTTTCACTAAATAAACAGATATAACAAAAAAATGAAAATAATAATAAAGAGATATTATCATAATTATGTGTGAACAAAAAAAAATGTAATTGTAATTATGCATCAATTAATTATTATTAGGGAGTGTAATAGTAATTATTCAAACTCTAAAAAGTGTTTTGATCAAAATCTCAAGGATGTAAAGGTAATTATGCCTTAAAATAAACTACTCTTTGAGTTATTTTATAATAAAAAACAAAATGTAACATTCTGCATTTATCCTCGATCCACTTAAATAATATAATGTGAAGCAAATTATGTTTCTGAACTCATTTATTGAGTACTTTGCTGATGATTCTGGTATTGTAAGTTTTCAAGTCGAAGCATGTATTCTTCATATGACTACCAGACACTTACCTTCCACCTTGATTTGAAATAAAATTTTATGAGAGCCGGTGAAGTAAAAATTTGAGATATCATTATACTTTTGTTCTTTAACGTGGTAAGGAACATATATTACTTTAAATTGGAAATGAGGAAAATTAAATCCAATTAGAAAATAAAATCCCCCCCCCCGGGCCCCAACCCCGAAATGCACCATGTAAAAATGGGAAAGGCAAATTTGACAAAAGTAAATAATTTTTGCTTTCAATTATAATTGCAGATTTATTTAGCTATATGAATAGGTTTTGCCGGATTTATATAAAGCAAGATTCATTTCACAACTAGTACTTGTACAGTACAAATCAATATCGTGTCACGAGAGGGGGACCACAAGGAGTGGTAAGAAAACAGCCCATCCCTATAGTCCACCGTCACTAAACTCATTGACAGATAAATAGGCCGAGATAATCATTTTACCATGGCATTGATGGATAGCCCTAAAGACTCCAAGAGCAACGTCTTATTGAGTGAATCGGTTCAAAAACTCAATCCTATTGATCGACCAATTGAGCTTAGTTTGATCACATTGGTTCAATTAGTCGACCGATTGAACTTAGTGAAAAAGATCAAATAATATTATTTAAACTTGACACTATTAGATCATATCAAGATCACATTATAAATCTCCAATAAAGTACAACAAAAGTACACATTTCATAAATTTTAAGTTATTTGACACAATTTATTTTAGTCTAACCTAGATCAACTACCAGCTCCCTTACCGACTTAAAACATTGATGTGACCTTCACATTACATCGAGATCTCATCTATCCTATCTATAATGTACGACCTCATCGTTCGATCAACCCATTTTCCTCATCCAAATATATAACGACCTGGAGAATCTCATGGGACGACTTGAGATCAAACATGATCAACCGAACTTCTCATAAGTTTCGGTAAATAAAAAGTTATTACCTAAGACAACATAGACCAACTTTTCAGGACCCTCTATAAAAAATAGGAAAAATATAGATAAGAAAAGTCATCAATGAATGGTTTACTAAAAAATGCATGATTCATCACTATTAATACTCGTGGACAAAAATGTTGACTGACACTTTCTTGGGCACGTATCTTGGTATCAAAATCAAACACTGGGAAATAATGCAGTACGGGCAAAATTTCAATGAATGATAAAATTGATATCATATACAAGTAAATAATTACTCATGAATGTACAGATTTAAACCTGTGTGAAACTTGAATACCTTGATATCTGGTCTCTTCCCCCAACCAATAGAGAAGAATGAAATTTGTTTCTTGAGGTGGCTATGGTTGTGTCAAAAGAATCACCTCCCGAACCATAAGAGTTCGGCTCCAGATGTCACAGAGCGCGTACTAGAAACTTAATCCAAAAATTGACGATGGGGTGGTAGGTTCACCAAATACCGAGACCTGCCCCACCAAGACTTGTATGGAACCGACTAAGGGTTTGAATCGTTAGTCCTGCATTATAATTTTAAAAAAATATATATTTTAAATAATAGAACCATAGCTTTAAGAATGAGAAAATAACGTACTAAGAAAGAACTAGTTAAATCTATATGCTTTAGTTTTTCTCTCTCTTCTTTTTTTTTTTTTTTGATGAATAATTCTCTCTCTTCTTTTTCAATATATATATATATATATATATTTCAAACATATATGTTATTTTTAAATATTGAATGCATGAACTACTCACTATAAATATTATCGTTCTAAATTATAACAATGCTACATTTATATTTTCTACATAGATTGTATATATAATATACATAATTTTCATACAAATACACGTCACTTAAAAATATATAATAAACAAAAATATACATATATAATATCGTAATTAATACGGCTCAATTTTCAAAACTAAAACCCGAGACCCATACCATGACCCGTTTGTACTTTCAAAATGCCTTCTACCCAAACACATTGACATCCCTAATTGACGATAGCAATCCGTGAACCATGAGATTCCAGATACCAATAACAATTGAACAACACTAAAAAAATAGGTACAATCCAGCAAAAGTTGTTTTCTACTGATAATTTATCAAGAAAATAATAGAAAATGAAAAACATACCTGATGTAAATTAAAAAACCAATGCAAAGAGAGCTATAGCCATGGTTGGGACAGTGATATGGTAGGAGTTGATGCATTAAGGCCTTGCTTGCCATGTACAGCAGATTTCAGCACATTGTACTGCTCACAGACGGAAGAATACAAGGACTGCGTGTACGCCATTTTTGCCTGCAACAGAAGAATATATCTCCAATCTAATTTTCCATGTACAAATATAATTTTTATATACGCAGAGCAAGCTAGTTCATGACACCAATTGATTAGTGTTTTCCCGTATCAATTCCAATATGCTAGTTCTTGTCTTGATACAACCTCGTTTAGTACATCTATTAGGTGGTAAAAATAAGGCAGCTGATCCAATCACAGATCTCCGATAAAACTTTTTAAGACAAGTCGGCCAGTTATTTACAGATTTTCAACTCCAGCCTCCAACTCAGTAATCCAATCATAAGCACTACATTACATGTCTTGGTTAAAAGTAGAACTTATTTGCACTAGTCAAGAATTCAGAAACCCTCAATGAAATGAATCAAGATTCACCATCATGACCCCATGCAAACAAATGGAATGACTCATGCATCTTGAACTCATCATTTTCTCATTCACCATATAACAATTTGCATAGATATCAAGAGATTTCTTCTTCACGGTGAGCCTAAAAGATTTAATCCCAATGTGCAAAACCAAAAGAAGTTCCACATGATATATATGTATAGAAATACATCAAGGAACCATAACTGTATAAAAAAAAACAGACGTTCTCGCCCAGAGCCCCTGCAGGGTGATGAAGTTTAATATTTGAAAATTGCAAGTTTTGGTCCAATAATAAATATTTTAAGGACACACAATTAGGAAAAAGTAATAGCCAATTCTGCAAACTGGGATTGGAGCACTTAGATGGCCCCGAAAGGTAAACTACTGCACCTAGGGCTTTACAAATAGGCTATCAGACTCTCAAACATGTCAAAAGGCACACCCATAAACTAATAGTTCTCAATCAGTCCCCCAGCACTTGTTGAGTAATATTGTGTATAATAGTTTTGGCCGAAATATGACCAAGATAATGTATATCTCATGGTGCTTTAAATAGAACAGAAGGGGACTCTGTTTGCTCGTTGCAAGCTGGGAAGTGCCCCCACAGTGTGGACCCTTTCCATTTTCGCCCAGATTTAACCTAAATTGGTACATATGCATAGTTAAGTGACATAGTGATGTTTAAACGGGAGGAGGGCTGGGTGTACAGACACATTAAGGAAAGAAGTAAAATACGTTTCTATTATTTTCCATATCTACTAGATTCATCAATTCTGTACATGGACATGGGCTATGTTGACTCGAATCACATAAAACTTTGCCTTGTTTTATAGGTTCATTATTTTTTAAAGTTTTTCTATTTGCTTTTCTGTTTTCTCCCCATATTATAGGTATCATATGGGTTTCCTGCAACACGTAATCCATGCAGATGTTTAAATTGTTCAACAAAGATGATAGATAATCAGCAGAATTGAGAGGTGACCTTTTCAGGATCTTTCAAAGCTGCAGTAATCTCCGGATAACTGATTTTGGGCCCGACCGATAATCCAACCCCATGAAAGGATATCACTCTTTTCTCCCCAATTTCTTTCTCAACCTACCGAAGATTTTAAGTTAGACACCGATAAATGAGCATTATACAATGAAAAATGAGAACTCCCAAGTAAATACCTGGAGTGGAGGGGGCATTACATCATAGCACAAAACTGCCAACGGGTATATATGGCCAGGAACACCAGCATGTTCTGCAAGCCTTCTCATGTTGTCCACTGAGGACACATCAAAAGGAGCCTGCAAATTTCATGTCATCATATTTCTAGACTAAGATGGTGCGGATGGGCTCAAAGTGCTGTCCAAGTCAAAAGATCATATATTCTCAATGATAAAAACAAGTGTTCTTCCTTTTCCGGAGACTTTCTTGCTACTCAGTAACATAGGAGATAGAGGCAATTTTAGGCTGCACCATCTAATAGATCCATGCAAATCCCATAAGCTTCTAAAGACTGAAAACTCTTACTGTTCTCTCACTTCTAAACCCAAGCTGCTATTTGCATTATACTAATGTTTAAGGAATGGTCTTTATTTCATACAATGGAAAGAAGGCAAACTCCCCAACGCCAAGTACAACCCAGCACCAGTACTTTGCCATGATGAGGATAAACTTATATCGAGTTTTGAGCTTTTCCCACTACACAAAACAATAATTAAAAGATAGAAAAATACGAGCACAAAGGAAACATGAGGATTCTAGAAATATGAGACAAACTGCTGGATACAGTTGTCATTTATCCTGTAAAAAAGTTAAAAAACAAAAATAAAAATTGGCCTACCCATGACAATATATGAACTAAACTAGGTGGGTATGAAAGAACACCTACTGGATACCATTCTTTTGTAACAGGATCTGGCCGGTCCCTTCCACCACTTGGTGCAATCCAAATAATTTTCGATCCACTCCTAGACCCAAAAAAGTAAGAGTGAATCCTCCAGCTAAAATTTGCACTACTAAAGTAATACATTCCCCAAAATTCCACGTTTCAAATAATCATTAATTTTTTCTTAATTTCACTGTATGAAAGGTAGAACTTTTCCTGTTCTGGGACACAGAGAGAGAGAGAGAGAGATAAGGAAAAAAGAAAAAAAAAAAAAAAAAACCCCACATCTTGCAGTAACTTCTGTGCGCTAGTGCGCTGAAAACCAATTTACCCATTATCCTTGTCCACCACTATCATCACCAAGGGCACAGAAGGTAACCAGTGAACAATGTTTGTGTCAGCAAACCAACCAGAGTCATGTGGACATGATAGAAGGAAACACTTGGACTGTCTAATCAAAATACAGTCTGGTGATTGTGACAAAACCTGGATGCTTTCAGATTTTCTGATGTGTACAACCCAATTGTGAATTATAAATGTGGCTACTAGTGTACATAGCCTCCCTAGCTCCAACTCACACATTTTACATGATTAATGACAAATGACAGATTTCACTTGGTTCTCTTTGGACTCGGTTTATTTGTTTTATCCATGATGCCAAACAGGTTTAATGCAAACCATGCTCATTGGTATTAATCTAGGAACTTCACCAACCCACCACCAAATTGTTTAGATAGGTCAGGCTAAAAATCCATATCGTGGCATCCCAATAGATAATGGACAGGATTCCATTAGAAAATGAAAAGAAAATACTTACATCCGAAAAAATGGCACTGTGAGACACGTCTAATCTAACTTCATAATTACAAACTTCTATAATTCATCATTTGTATATTTCGCTTCAACTGGATTATACCAGCGAGATGAATCATCAGAAATTGGAAAAGGAAATAAAGCTAGTTTGATACAACTGATGCACATCTTGATATTCAAATGATTTCAAACTTTACAATGCCACACTAAACAGGGACTTCCAGAATAAGTTCTCTGTTTTACTATGCTTGCACATATTTTTTTGAATACCTTTAGATTTTAAAAAGTTCAAAATTCACAATTTCAAGAGATCTTATTTCACTATCAAATGCCTTTTTCATCAGACCTGTATTTTGGCAACAACGTCAGCTTTTTAGGCTCTTAAGAACTCAAAGTACCTTGAGTGACCATAAGTAAAGCACATACAGTTCTTCAAACCCTATTTAAAAAATAAAAATTAAAAAGATAAAAATATCTTTGTTGGTGGTTTGTCTTTGAAAATTGATTCAAATCAAAAGGTCTTTTAACTCAGCCAAACAAAGTGGATTTTCATGGAACTTGTCAAGTAAACTACAGAAGTTCACTTGAGAAATAAGACCACTCTGACATTTTCTAAGTTCCCATACTCTGCTCACTTATATGGTTACAATATATCTTAGTTTCTTTATTTTTGTTATAAAAAACCTAGATATTGGTAATTGCTGCTTACAGAGTTGTCTTTCATGTTTTTTCAGAGTATCTCTATAATGTTGCAATAAAACCTGTAATTGAGGTGAAAATCCCAGGCAGAAAGTCAGTTTCGAGTAGAGTCAGTTTCCATTGGTCAAAACTATTGGTACTGCAGTAGTTTGAGGTAAATTTGGTGCAGAAACAATATGTTGTCGTTAATGTCAAATAAGGTGTGATGACTGGGCCATTTAGCCTTTGATTGTTCTTGTCTTGGTTTTGGATATCAGGTAATAATAGTATTTCAGTAAATCCCTAAACTTCCTTGAATCTATTATTTCCTTTTCGGGGTGCCCACAATTAATGCTCTCTGCAAATAATTTCTGAAAGCACCCTTCATCAAAAAACAAGTTGTGATAAACACCAATTTTAATCATTTCTCTTAAGGCAGATAGGTAAAGATGCATAAGATTCCACCGTTGCATCTCAACTAAACTCCACACCAATTCTATATAGTCAAATGACGATGAAAAGAGATTTGTTACTTCTAATACATTTTTCTTTCATGGGATAGAAATGTTATTTACTATATTTTCAGGAACTCCTGTATTTATATCCAAGTTAGACAATTCATAATTGATCTTCAGCTGTTGATGCAAAATTCAACTTGCAAGTTACAAGTAGTTGCTTGCTTCCCTTCTTTAAGGAGATGTTAGGGGTTCAATTCCCACTCCCCCCCCCCCCCCCCCCCCGGGGGTAAAAGGGAAAAAGCAACCAGTTAGTCTGTTGTGGTAAATGAACTCCAAAACAAGTTAAAAACCACAATTAATCATTCAGAAAGGAGCCTGAAACGCATCGGCGGAAGTTTCTTAAATGAGCTAGAAAGGGCCACCCTTTAGCCACCAGTTTTCTAATTGTTCACACAATTTCTAAACCTGTAATTAATGTAACATATATGTACCTCAAAAGCATCGCCAGCTCTTTCAAGCTTTTAGTGTTTGCTCTTTTTTTCATATCTACGAGCTCAGGATCATCGTACATGTGTTTTTTGGAATACACACATAGAAGATTCCTAGACAATTAAATTCAATAAGTAAATTAGTTCAGCAATAAAAGGCATACCCTCCAAACAAGAATATTGTAGAGCATTGAATAAGCACCTTCCCATACTAAAAGGTTTGCACAGCGGATCTGTAACCACTCTATCCCCTGCCACACTGATCTGCATTACATTGAAAAACATATTACCAAATTTAAAATTACCTACATGCACATGAGAACTTCATAATGCAATTTCAGTTAAAGCAAATATGTTGTCACCATATTCTCTGCGATATATGGATTAGTGGATTCAAGCAACAAAGCAATAATTGCTGGATCTGCTTCAGTTTGGTGGTTGGAAATTAAAATAACATTCTCCCCCTGACAATAAAATACTAATCAGAAAAGATGCAAAAGCTTATTCAAGAGCAAACAAAACATAGACTTCATTATGCCAAATCCAAGGCCGCAAAACAAAGAAGATAGAGTTAGCCATATTTAAGAACTATGTTGTTCTCAAATTAGCTGCGAGGAAAGTTCACAAAGAATAGAAGAAATATGGAGGCAAATATAATAAAATAAACCAATTGACAGGTGGGGAAGGAAGTAGAAGCATACATGGATTAAGGGAAAACAGCAGGCAGAGAAGTAATCAAGCAAATTAGAGAGAGAAGCAGATGCAAGAGAAGTGTCTTAAATAAGCAGCGTAGGATAGAATGTTGCGCCAACAGTATTAGAGGTACCAGAATCTCTATATGCCACACAATTACGAAGTAGTGAATCTGATGATTAATTTTATGAAAATTGATTAGGATACCACTGAGCAAAAGAAAGAAAAAAATTAAGCAAGTATATAATGATATCCCTTATTTAGAAGCATTGTTTAAGGAAAGGGACAACACTGATGCATTATTACTGAGTGACTGGAGAAAGGAATTTCAAATTATGAACATATCCCGCCAGAAAAGACAGGTCCTCTTGCAAAATGAATCATGTCAACAATAAAACACTTGCCCCAAAGAGCACTTGTTTCAACAATAATAGAAGCACAAGAAGATGATGCCTTTAACAATGGTTGATTAAAATACAAAAAGACGTGCACCTGCTGAAGCTTGTTTTCCATTTCATTGAAGAGAGACATGTTGCCAAGAAATGAATTTCTGAAATGAAAAATTGGTTCAGGTTGGAGTCAGCTGTATAAATCCATTTGAATGCACATCAAGCATTATATATCCCGTCAAGCTACACTGCTATAGAAAATGGGACAACATTTTTAAGGAATATGCATGAGTTCCAAGTAATGCAAAAGCATAACATTGTCACTAAGTCCTTAAGGAACATAGAAGGTAATTCTGCACTTTCCTTCCACGTTTCTCCAGTATTGATGAGAGCCATTGCATGCTTTCACAAAGAATATCATTCCAGATTGATAAATATACACCCACCAATAAGGATTGACTAGTGAGCTCAAATGTTAGTAATTTCCCTTGCCCAAATGAAAATCCTCTAACCAAATGACAGTTAAGAGAATAGAAGGGTAAACAGCAAACGTACCATCATTTACTACTTCCTTATTTATAATTCCCTCATGAAAACCACATAAAGTTCCCATTTCTGCAGCAGCTATTGCCTATAGATGCTTGATGAGAAAGATGAATAATTATATCTACGTATGATTTACTAAGAAAAGTGAACCATAGCATAACTGGGAACATTTTCTTCGTGATGATTTTGAGTAATTAGCAGGGACATCCTATGGTGATAAAGAAGAACAATCACTTCAGACACACACACAAAAGTGTCGAAGGTTAAAGTTTAAAAACCTATGTTCATTTTGTATAAAATGTAAACATAAAAACCGGGAAAATCACTAGGAACTAACTAATTGTAATTTTTAATCACCCCTAGATAAGAGTTTGCCTTGTCGCAACTTTTTTTGAAAGTACAAAGGAGAACAAAATACATCATGTATTTCGGCTTTGCCTTTCACATTCATTCACCAGCTGGGCTCAAGAATCAACCCAAAATTTGTGTTACACTAGTCCAGGTCCTCCAGCAGTGGTGTTCCTGGATCTGCTTAGTTGCAGGATTAAGATTTAAACTGACAGACTCTACATAGAATGCACATGAGAATCCAACATTGACTATTTAGCAATCAGTAGAGAGATAATCAAAAGCATAGCGGTTGCCTGACCTGAAATCAAGTAAAGGAGCAATGTATTTTTGACCAAACATGTAATAGTCGAAAGGTTTTCGAATGGCTTCATGATGTGATGAGAAATGAAATGGGTCCTGAAAAGTTGATTTTACAAAATGAAAGCAGATCTTGGGAAAAATTAGCTGGGACAGGACACGCCAAAAATGTGAAATTGAAACAGAACCGAAAGTAGAGTGAATACCTGCACTTCCATGCAAATACGGTCTAATGCAACAGCCATATTCGACAAAACAATCTCATGAGCTCTGGGATGTCCACTTTGCAAAACCTGAATTTCGAGATACAAGTACAATAATTATGCTCAATTTAGAGATCCTAGAAGTGAAAATTACAAGACAATATAATGACCTTAATTCTCATTAAATGACAAATATTGGAGACTGTAAACTTTACTCACTACAAACCAAAATAGGAAGAAGTGGGACATAAATACTCCTATGAAAGTAGAACAACTGACGAACAAAAATATTGGAAATAACTAGAACCCCAAATGAAGGCAATTAGCAGAACAGTGGGTTCCACTAAAATAGAACGAAGAATCTCTCAAGACCAACTCCTCCCCAATCATCATTTCTGCCAATAAATCAAGTCATCTTCATACTTCAAATTTGGAGAAGAAAACACAGATGAGCGTGTTACAACATGAAACATGCCAAAGGAGATTCAAACTATTATCTATTCAGTAGATGTAATGGAAATGCTCTCAGTGCTTACAGTTAAAGCACAGACAGCAAAAGGAACTAAGCTAAACTGTATGAAATTTAAGTTGGACAAAACCTAGCCACTGAGGCCCTAAATGACCACCTGCAACAATTTATGGAATATGTGCACCTTTTTCTTCTCCTGTTTAAGAGTGTTGTCCAGATGTAAATTTTATCTTTAAACTGATATATCATAGCTCTGATTTCTATGACTGAAGTAGCGAAATGATTTAGCAGCAGACAAACAATATAATGAAAAATAATCCAAAGTAGTGTGGGTGGGAAGAAGAGAGTGAACTGTGGCCATATAGCAGATAGGTATTAGATTTTACAAGTTAGTCTACCCCATTGCATGTGTCATGTTAGAGAGAAAATAACTCCTTCACTGGACTATACACCAAAACTTGCTGACGAAAGAGTGCCCTTGCAAAGTAATTAAAAATAACAGCAACAGCCAACAGCAAAAAGCAGAATTGCTCAGTTAACTTTCTCATAGGAGATACATAACTTGTCAGACAAGAAATAAGGAAGAAAGTTGAAAAGATTCACAAGATATTTACGTAGGAATAATAAAATGTTATATAGACAGTCCAAAATAATACCAAATTCAGCAAGCTAATCCTAATTAATATATTTTCAATATGTCAACTCAGGGAAGAGACCACTCCTTAAGTTGTTATGCAGCTCCCACTCACCCAATCGCATAAATATCAAGACAATCACTTTGTAGACATCATGCTTGAGAAAATTATAATGTGGAAATAAATCTGGCAGCTGCTAACCTAGTTTTCTTTCCCGTGCAATAAAGAGACATTCACAAAGCACAAAGAAATGAGTACCCAAGTATTATCGGTAAACATTAAGCATGTTTTAACTTTTAACATATCAGTTCAACTTTCAATCAACTGGCCCCACACAAAATCCACAACAAAAATAGATTAAAATGTTAGTGATTGCTGCAACAAAATAATTCTTCAAAAGAAAATGTGAATAAGATGGCTTATTCAGCAACTGTTTTCCTTTTAACTTTAACGTATAGGAATGTATAAGCTTTTGCTTGGCAGCAATAACAATTGTACAGGTCTTGCATTTTTTAAGGATTTACCAGACAAAGAGACATGTATTCCACAATCATAAGAATATCAATTAAAAATATAACTAATGGATGAATCAAATATGGCTCAGTCCTTCTGATGTACTACACCTAATAATAACATTGCACCATGAGAGAATAAGAGTAATTTACTGCGTTTTGGTAATTGTGATACAACTCCTCCATCCCCTGAGCAATATTTATTGGCAATCTTCCAGCTTCTGCTTCTTTTTGTATCACCAAAAGCAGGTCTGAAACAATAAATTTCACATAAGAGAGGATGGAATGTTTACGTAGACTCCATTCCAAGCTTAAGAATTGTGCATTCTTATTAACTCTAAAAGAAAAAAGGAGAAAGTTTTGAGAAAGCATATAGCATGCTTGCAGGACAAATAACTTTACAATTCGAGATGCTACCAACTTTATTTTCTAAGGTTGGTATACATATAAGAAAGTAGGCATTGCATTGAGGAACGTTCCCATATATGCTATGATTTTCAACCCCATCAACAAATATATTACATAATGCATGGTTTCTTCATCCTACCCATGATACTTATGACAAATGGGGAAGGCCAGCAAGTCTTAAAAATGTGCAAGTACCATCATCAAACAAATGAAAAGGAAGTAGCATATTTCAGGTGTAGGTTCTCCTATAGCTTTCCACCCCATGGCACTATCGCAGTCAAGATTTTGCCCATTTTTTCTGGAGAAGACCTGAGACTTCCAAGGGCGCTATACCATCTTGGTAAACTATTTCGCGACAAATTATGGAACTTCTACCAATATTAGTATCTTTTATTAAGCACACAGCCGGAATATAATAGTACAAATGCATATGTGTGTGTATCACTTTAGGGAAATAAATAAATAAAATTAAAAATAAAAAATAAAAATCAACCTAAACAAAGAAGGCATGGAATAAAGTGGAGCACAATAAAGAACAAGACTAGCTTTTAGACATCCAATTTCATTAGAATTGTTCTACACCAAGTTAAAGTATGTCATCAGCCATAAAACTAGGTACGAGCCCAGCACATACCAGATGCAAGAATTTACGCAAGAAAAATTTACATTGAGCTATAGCAATTAGTTATATTATATTGAGGGAGAGTAAAGAACTTGAGAACAAAAAAAGGAACGAAAGACCAAAAGAAGGAAAAAGAAAAGGATCAAACAAGTAATCAATATGACTGATATTTAATTGAAGCCCTTTCCTAAAAGCCATCAATCCGTTACTGTTCAGTGACCGCAGACTTCCATATAATTAAGAGTTATTTACTATTCTTTAGACTGTTGTTTCCCAGATGTCCTAGTTGCTACACCAAATCTTTTCCCTAAGAAGGTTAAATTCACAATAGAAGAGAAATTAGCATGGGAATGATCATACAGCATAAGATGAACCATCTGTCCTTTGCTTTTTTTAATCACTTACTGTTCTATGCCTCCTGCAATTTTACTTTTTTCTCACTTCTCACAATATCTGGACTTTTCACATCTTGTCTTCCCTTTTTTTCCTTTTAATGACTCCAAAACTATTAGAGTTACAGAGAGCTCAACTTTACCTTTCTATTACTGCATGTTGAGTGGAACCTTCCATTAAGAATCACTTCAGCACTTCATATCAAAATTAAGGATTAACAGCTGTTATAAATATAGAAAAGCAAAATTACAACAAAGGAATACGTTTCATCTACTTGGACTTTTCAAATCTTGTCTTCCCTTTTACCTTTTCATGACTGACAAAGCTATTAGAGTTACAGAGACCTCATACTTTGCCTATTACTGCATGTTGCCTGGGACATTCTACTAAGAATCACTTCACTACACCATATCATAATTAAGGATTAACAGCTGTTATAAATATAGAAAAGCAAAATTATAACAGCGGAATACTTTCCATCTATTTGGACATCTAAGGACTAGGAACGATTGAATTCTTCCCATAAACCGTCAATGCCAACAGAAATCCATATCCAGAATATCCACAGCTACCACCACTCACACTATAATTTTTTTTTCCTTTTTCCTGCTTTCCTTAATCCATAATTATGCAGACACACACTTCGGCCACATTGCTCAAGAATTATTTCAGCAGAACCAGTATCTCTAACAATTCAAAGCAACTTATCGTAAAAAACTCAAGAAATCAAATAGGTATAGCCCCAAGCTCATCCGCAGAAGCAAGCACACATACTAAGTAGAATGTAAATCACGCAAATGTAGCTTCAGAAATGAAAATGACCTTGTTCAGTACTAGCATCGAGGAAAGTTCGAGGCGTCGAAATCTCGCCCTGGTCGTAGGCGGAGCTGGAGAACACCACCTCTGCGGCAGCAGCAGTACTCGAGGAGCTGTTCTTCTCAACGAGCGCCTCCGCCATACCTCG
>JACFYI010001866.1:829387-845924 GCA_014898755.1 Handroanthus guayacan
AAAAAAAAAAAAAAAAACAGAAAAAAGAAAGAAAAAGGATAATGAGAAAGGGGAAAAATAAAATAAAAAAGAAAGAAAGAAAAGGGAAAATATGTACTGTTGGCAAATCTATATTGTTATTGAGAATTGTGGCACATTGCGGCATATTGGATACGACATACGTGTGCCTAATTTTTATAACTACTTAATCATTTAGAGTTATTTTTACCTATTTAAATAACGATAAATCAAAATAATTGCATAAGGTGCTCAGGCTTTCTATATAATATAGATTAGAATGTATAATTATTGTGTATTTTATAATATATTTTGCAATTTTTATAATTTTACATATTTCCTTTCAAACATGAAATGTTTTTCCACTTTGAATTTAAAAAGAAAAAATAGAGAAAACATTTTTCATCAAAAAAAAAAAGAAAAGATAGAGAAAATATTTTTATCTCAATGTTAATATTTTCTATTTCCTATTTTTTATTTTTTCTCTAAATATTTAAATACTAGACATAGATGATAGTCGACTGTATTTGAAACAATAGTTTATAAAGAAAGAAAAAATTGGAAATGATTCAGTTCACATTCATGTATTTATATTATTGATGTTACACTATGTTGTCATATAAAATTCTTAAAATATTCTTACAATTGATCTATTTTTAGAGGAATAATCGTTCAGACTAACCATAAATTTATCTCATGACATATATACACATTATAAATAAGGTGATTTATCGCAAAGTATCAAACCATTAATTAAAATTTAAAATATATCATTAATTGTATTTTAATCAAATTATCTCATAGTTATGCCTTTATATATGTCGTACACATATACTAATTATATTTCTATTATTAGATCCAAATGCATTGAGCACAAATGTCTTTCATAAAAAAATACATACATATATATATGTCAAAATAATATTAAAAAAGAAAGAAAAATTGAGGTATTAATAAATAACTAAATAAATAGATAACAACTTATATTTGCAATTATTATAAAACAAATAATAGTATTGATGTATCCATTATACCCTTCTAAAGCGTAAAAATAATTAAACTAAGTAAACAACAGGAAAAATCCTTTAAATCCATCAACATATTTCTTAAATTCTAACCCTAATTTTAATAGGCTTCTGAGCCGTCGCACTAATCATAAACCCTAATATTATAAACCCTAGCACTATAAATACTCCAAGAAAATAAGGGTTCACTTGTACAGGAAAAAAAAAAAGCGAAAAGAAAAAAATAAGAACATTACAAGCTCTGAGGAATGGTCATTTACGTTTCCAAATCAAAGACCTATTTAATCCATTACTACTGATTACTTGATCCCTAGACCGAATTTCTAGCCACATCATGTATAGATTTTTATTTTTTTTTTCCCTCCCCTCAAAAGTTCAAAGAAGTCAAATTTATATAACTAAAAACTAGGTTATAATTTATGTGGTCTCCACATAACATAATTGACTTTGCAATGATGGAATTGCACGTGGCTTTCAGTTTTCATCGCCAATGGAACTGGGTGGATCAATCACCAATGTTAGGAGATTCGCTGCAAAGCCCTTTCTACAATGTCAATCTCCGCGGTTCCTATTTTTTGTACACAGTTCTTCTTTTTTTTTTTTTTTTTTTTTTTTCCTTCCCCAAATCTTTGAGCTATCACTTGGATTTGGGTGATGAAGCCACGCAACATGGTAAGTTCATGGCAAATAGCATCTAAACTTATTTTATTAAACATCTTATAGGAATACAAAATATAAGCATGTTTAATTTTATTCTTAAAAAGATTTTTGAAATGCTTGAATCTAATAAAATATTAAAACTTATACAATATTAATACTAGCAATTTTATAGTTAATATTAAAATTAACAAAACATGTTATAATTTTCAAAATAAATTAAGAATTCCTTAGGAATTTATAAGATTGGATCTTATTTTCATAACTTCTAGACCCCTTTATTTTTAGCAAACAAAAAATAAAGGGTATTACTAAATACTTTTTGACTACTTACACACTCTCAAGCATCTGATAAAATGCTTTAATTAGCCACTAAGCATGCCAAACACCCTCTCAAAAGGTGTTTGGTTAAACTTATATAAGAATTAAAACACCTTTTAAATAAATAAATATATTAAAATCTTAAAAATAAGTTTAAAATTTTCACTTTTCTTAAAAGAGCTTATAAAATTCTAGCATCATGTTTTGATGACTTAGAAGCTCTTCTCTGAAAAATTACCAAACACGTTTTTTGATAGCTCAACCACACACCTTCATAGTCGGACATGATCAAAATTTATACCATCTTCCTCAATTTTATCCAGGAGTTCACTCCCATTTTACTTCTTCCAAATGGACAAGTACTCAAAATCAACATGTCAATTCAATAGTACTGCAGACAAACGTTTTGGTAAGACAATCCATGACTTACTAAGCACATGCCATGATGTTACTACCCAAAAAGATAGAAAAATCACAGAATAGGTATTGTAATTGATACATAGCAAATGTAGATTAGAGAAGAACACATGCACGAAATTCTCATCCTCTCTAATCTAAATTCGAGTTAATACTGCTCTCTTCAAGACACCGATTTATCCGAGGAAGTTCATGATAACCAAATGAAGTACCAAATTGCAGAGTACAAAATCAGCAAAAGCACGTTCTGGAGGTAAATCCTGTAAAAGAGAACACAGTAACAAATGATCAGAATCAAGAGAAGTTTCTAACTGGATAGAAGATTGAAAAGATTCAATAACTTAATACTATCTGTTCATGCTCTTTCCTTCTTTTTATTATGTCGCCATCATTATTGCAACAATCTGATCTGATCCAAACACTTCGTCTTAGGCTAGTTATTCAAGAAAAATCAGGCAATGTTTGGTCGTGTTTTGGTTATGTTCCGGGGAAAAATATTGAGAAAATCTGTTGCAAATAAGTATGTCTTGTCTTGTTTTGTTTTGTTGCGGACACATTTTTCATAGTAAATGTGTTTCCACGTAAGCTTTTGTCTTGGAAGCTCCAGGTTGACATGCTACATGGTAGAGGAAAACCAAACAAGTGACAACCATAAAATTATTTTCCACAACCAAAGTTTTTAGTTTAATCACTCGGTATTAATACAAACACAAAAAGTTTACTTGATAAAAGAGAAAGCAAATGAGACGTAAAACCACTAATCAAAAACACTTGTGATTATCAGTTATCCCCCTCTATGGATGGAAGATCAATAAAAAATGAATCAAGAGGACTTATAAACTTTTTCCTGATGAACATTACCTTGAATTCCTTGTTCTCTTTGTTTACTTGAATTCGAAGACATACTGTTAAGAGGGATGCCAACAATCAAATGCACAGTGAGTTTATCCAGATCAAATAGATATTTTGCAGGAAAATGAAAAAAAAAAAAATCTTCAGTCAGCTTACCAGCAAGGACGGCAGTTCCCACACATGAAAGCACTCCTGAAAGAAAGGAGTTGAAGGGGAACGACCCAACAATAGCCATGTAAACTACCTAATTATCAGAAGAACAATGAGACAGCACATGAATTTCCCTTCTCTTTTCAAAAACTATCCAACAAACTAGATAAAAGAAGCGAAAAATCCTTGTTTTTCTTTTTTTTTTTCATTAAAAAATGTCTGCATGAAGAATAACACACAAATTTCTTCATGTGATTATAATATCACAACATGGTCCATATTTTATCAATATTTTGACAACAGTCAATTTTGAGGCAATACAGTGCTATTTTTCATCTTATACTGATCACATGTTTAGGATACACACATAGATAGGTAGTTGCAACTTTGCTTTCAGGGCATTTCTCCCATGAATAGAGGCCGACAGACCAAAGAGTGTAACTCCCTCATGTGCATTCTTCTTGGTCACTCTCTATTTCATTATCCATGTTATTCACTCTCTAGTACATATCATATCATAATATCAAGTGAATCAATTAATTGAACTAACATCAAACCCTACAACAAAACCGTCAAAGTGATCATAACCACTCAATCACCCCCAATCTTGAACTTGCATCAGAAAAACTGATATTGATTCTCAAAAAAATATTAGCTGGTATGCTCATCAATATTTATGTATCAACATATGACAAGAAAGAAAACAAACAAGGAGCTATCCCCTCCCCTCTCTTTATGCGAGCGCATAAGTACAGTTGCAAGGCCTGGGAGGGCTGTCGATGCTCCAAAATTAAGGCAACCAGCGTGCTCTTGATCTAAGTGTCCCAACATTGCAGCTGATCTTGTTACAGGCTCCCGTACTCTAGGATGAGTTCCTTTTGTATTTACACCGTATGGCCATGGATCCCCAGTAAAATTAAGCCTTGAAAAAGAGCAAAAATGGACTGAACTTTCCAGTAATGCCACTTACACTAGTTTTATATCTTGGATTTTATGAAGGAAAATGCTAAAGAAAAAACTTTCCATACTTCAAATAATATAACTTTGTACTTTAACATTCGTACCTTGCCAATTCATTTTCATTTTCCACAATAAATTCTCTTATCCAAACATAGAAGTATAGAACTAGGGTCTGAGAAAACAATTAGCAAGTGCAAAGACAAGAACATAACAGTAAATATAGGATATAGGTTAAGAAACATTGGACAGAAAACTATGATCCAAAGAGCCAATGTTCTAAATAATATCGCCAAAGCACTTCAACCTAGAAGTGCATATCATTTTGCAGGTGAGTACTCATCCAACTGAAGTAACAAAAAATATGAAATTGATTCTATCAAAGGCATGCAATGTAAAGGCTCTTGCTTTCTAAGTCCCTTTAGATAAGGCAAAGGCCACTTCTATATCAACTCGAGCTTTAGCTTCCCTGTGCCAGGAACATATGCCATTGACCTCAAATTACCAATCTAAACAGAAATTTAAAAATATTGCTTCTGTCCATTATCACTGCACACAAAAACCTAAATTCGCCTAGCAGAATCAGCCTCAGTTTCCCATTTTTAACCTTACTGCACAAAAGTCAAGACTCTAACACTCCACATACGAATCAATCCAGAAATAATTACTAAAATCAAAATCCCGATTAATCAACGATGAAAACTATATGAAATGAATCTAAATCAACAGCAAAAGCACCACAATCTATATACGACCTGAATCACAGCAGTGACGACTGCAAACACAATGTAGAGATCGATTATCTGCAAACACAAAAGAAAACCACATGAATTCAGCTCCCAAATACCCAACCACATACACAAACAAAATCTAAACGCATAGTTACCTTGAGATTAGTCGGGGTCGCGGTGTAAGCAGATCTAAGTGAGTGAAAAAGGTCTTGCGCATCCTTCGTCGCCGTAGATCTTCCCATCTCTCGCTCTCTATCTCTCTCTCTCTCTCTCTGCGCTCAAAGACTTAACAACGGAGTCTGTGATAACAGAGACTGAGACTCACAGTCAAAACTTGAATGCAGGCTCAATGTTGTCCTAGGCCAATAAGGCCCATTAATCATATGTGCATGGTTTGGTTTGGGCCGTTCACGTGCACTGGGAATAAGCCCAACAAGGAAAAAAAATTGTATTTAATTAAATTTGTGAAAATATTTTGTAAAATCCTAAATTATATGAAATTTGTCTACATGTTGCAACATATCAGAGTTTATTTTATGAAAAGCGCTTGAAATTCCAAAAGAAAAATATAGATTTCTTAAATCCTAAGATAATAATAATAACATTTCTTGATTTAATGATTAAAGTAATAAATTTTATTTTATTTTTTTTAAAAAGGAATATGCAAGTAAGATGGCACTGTCCAAATTTAATCGAATCTCTTTATCGAATGTCACTTTACGAGTATTTCACAATTAATTTAGGTTTAGCTAAATTTGATTGAGGGGATTGATGCGAGCTTTTTTTAATAGTTTGTCTTAGGCTAAATGGACCACACACAGTCCAGCCCAAGCAATATGATATATACTCCAATTCGTGTTTTATTTCTCATTATATTGCACAGATGTATATCAAATGTATGATATTTACAATCTTGTATTTTTAGAAAGAAATATTTGATACACTTGACTTGTAATTAATACAAGAAATAGAAAATGGAACATTATTGCAACACCTTTATAATATATGATCATCTAGTTTAGGACATAACCTGCCACAAAACTATTGTTGGATTGTTCCAAGTCCACATCAATTTCCTCTCACTAAATCTTTTTATCCAAATATTACATTAGCTACCTTGGTCAATATTAAACTTCTAATTGATTTATTAAATTCTAAGAATATGATGGCTTTTTTATAAAAGAAAGACTAACACTACTGACAACCTAATTTCGGAGAAAGAGAGTAACTATTCTATTTTACTTTGTTCAATTTCATATATTTTACTCATACAAAATATTTAGTCAAACAAACGTACATTATCAGAAAAGAGTGTCTTAAACATTACCACAAATAAACTATGGAAACAGGAAAAAACAGGAAATAAATAAATAAATAAATAAATAAATAATAAAACACACACACACACACAAATAAATAAATTCAATGCTAGAAACTCTTTACCAAATTCACATCACTATCACATAAATAAATATACTGAAACACAAGTGCACACCAGAAAAGAGTCTCTGAAACACAACCACAATAACAAAAATAAAAAAGAAAAAAGAAAAAAGAAAGAAAGAAAGAATCTGAAAAAGAAAATATTATTCATACATACACACATAAATGTGAATATTCATTGCAACTCCAATTGCATGGGGTTTCAGCTGAAAATCTGGTAACTGCTGCATCACAGGACAATCATTTTCACACATATATACGCACGCTACTTGACTTAACTTCACAAGAATTGTAAAGGGTTTGGAGGGATGACGTCACTTTCTTGCATCTCCTCCATTTCCGCAGCTTCTTCACAACCTAGCAAAGCCCTCTTGGCCTCCTTTCGTGGGACTCCCACTTTTGTCAAATTCTCTTGCCCTAGGTTGGTTGTCTTCTTACTCTTTTTTATTTTATGAGAATTTGTGTTAAAAATTTCCGATTTTAGATTCGTTATTTGGATAATAGGGAAACCAGAGGTCGGATTGATTTTGGATTTGGGTAGATGTATGGAATGTTAGTTCGTTATTTTGTTGTTTGGATTTGCAAATTAGAAAAGGTGAAGAAAATGAAGTATTTTTGCTTGGTGATACTGGTTGAGAAGAATGGTGATTATATTCTATACATGTGAAAGCTTGATTTTTCTACGGTTGCTTGTCGATATTGTTTAATAAGATTAGGGGTTGTATGCTATACAACCTGCACATGATGATACCAAGTCTTGTCCCATGTTGGAAAAGTAGAGGGTTTTGGGACGGTTTGTAGGTTGTTCTGTCTTTTAGGACCCTTACGAGACACTTATCAAGTACAAAAAACCCATCGTTGTTGTCAGGATAATACCTTAATGTGGTCTAATATAGTAACCATGGGTACATAAGAAATATATTGAATTGATTCTTTTTAGTGAATTGATCCGATCAGCCTTTGATGTATGGTGACAAATCTGGTCACAATCAATAAAGTAACTTGTTTTTAATGGGAATAATTGGTCCTAAAGCAGGATGATGTTTGCTGGCTATGCAGCTCTTTTAAGTATTTGCTCTTAGACTAATAGCCTACTGGTTTTGGTTAGTGTTCTTGAACAACAAATAGCTTATATGAGCCTTCGTTGTTTAAGGTAATATACCTCCCTTGTAATGTTCATTGCGTTTTGGTTGACGTGCTTTGGATTTATCTTCGCTTCTAACTTAATAGCACCTAAGGTGATCTGTCGCAAGCTCGTTTATTAGATATAATGCAATAACTCCTACTATACTGCCGATTCATTTAAATGTTGATTTGGAACCAACCAACTTTACTTGCTTTCAGTTATCCCCTTGTTGCAATTATCTACCTTGCATCTGCAGATTTTGTCTATTTCAATATTTTCCATTTAATCGGTTAACATTATTGCGATGGTGATGGCAAGAGCAAGTTTTTTTAATCATATATTTATCTTTTATCATTTTAATTCTTTTTTTCCCCCATCTCATAGATCATGCAGGGTCAGTGTGAAATGCAGTTATGCTGACCCCGGCACTCAGGAGAGTTCTAATGTTGGTATGATTGATGTCGTGGCTAATGTTAAGACTGAGCGAGTATGACTTCAAAAGAAATCCCATCACTTTATTTCAGATTAAAACATGCAGCTTTCATAACTTTGTAAATAAGTGTCGCTACCTGTTTTATTACCAGATTGTAGTATTAGGAGGCAATGGCTTTGTGGGTTCGGCAATATGCAAGGCTGCAGTATCGAAGGGTATAGAGGTCATTAGTCTTAGCAGGTACAAGAGTTCTCTCCAAGAAATCTGAATAATGACATATCTTTTATTATGACCATAAAGTCCTATGTTTTAAGTTCTTGTACCAAAACATTCTTGAAGGTATCTATCTTTGTAATAAGCCTGATGGCATCAGGTTAAGAGGGTGGTTGGGTGAGCTTATAAATTCTTCAAAACGACTTATATGATGTTTAGGGAAATCAAAATGGTGTTTGGTAAAAATTTTTCAGAAATGATATTATAAGCTCCTAAAATAAGACTTTATGATCTGATAAGCTTATCTAGAAAAAGTAACACTTTCCAATTTTTAAGATGTTAACAAGCTCCTTTAATTTGAACCATTTTAGTTGCAAAATTGTTAGCACCAACATCTTATAAGCTCTAAAATCTAGTTTATCCAAAAGCTTCAACAAGTTAACTTTCAATTAAAATCTAACATCTTACAAGTTCCAAAAAACAACTTATAAAATGTGGAAGTTTGTAAGATGCTTTAAATAAGCTTAGCCATAGGCCCTCCAAGTGGCAGCTTTTTTGTGCTATGAAACTTATTAATATCCTGGAGTTCATCTGTATAACAGGTCGGGACGGCCTTCTTACACGGGCGCATGGGTAGATCAGGTCAATTGGCTGACAGGCAGGTTCATTTTTCACCTTGTGTCACGAGTATACAGAGCATGTTAATCAGTCATAGTCTACAAGAGGTGTAATATATAAAAACTAATCAGGTTTTGAGTGAGTTTTTTTCTAATTGTTTTCTATTGATTGATGACTCTCTCTCTCTCTCTTTAATTTCCAAATATAAATCTTTACTTTAAATCTTAAATGATCATAATAAGTGGGAAAGGTTCAAATTAATTTGTAGTTTATAAATTTCAGATATATAAATGTTGATCAAGTATAGTCCATTATTCAAATAAATCAAAAATCAAAGAAAGTTTAACTAAATAATCAAAGATATTATCTGATCTTGCAGGAGATGTGTTTTATGCAAACTGGGATGAAGTATTGGTTGGGGCTACAGCAGTTGTTTCAACAATTGGAGGTTTTGGCAGTGAGGAACAGATGCAGAGGATCAATGGCGAGGCCAATGTTGTCGCTGTTAATGCTGCGAAAGAATATGGTGAGGATTTGTTTATTTTTCTTCTGCCTTTATTCCGCAAAAAATGGATTCTAAAGTTATCAAGTGTTTTTGCGGTAAATTATAAGACACCAGGTTCATTTAAATTAGGGATAATTACCTCAACTCCCCCCTGAGGTTTGGCATAATTACAAAATAACCCATGAGTTTTGAAGATGTTAGTTCAATTAATGGGTGATGATATTAAAATTACATCTCTTGAAAATTCTGAAACATTACAAGTAGACCGCTTGGACAAGGGGGTGAAATAGTAATTATGTGTAAGTTGAATTAATGGTAGGACCGTTAATGTTATTTATCCGAACCTCAGGAGGTCTTTTGGTAATTATGTTAACCCTTGGGGCGTGTAGAGGTAATTATCCCTTTGAATTAAGGCAACATATTGCCTTCTAGTGGATGGAATTTTTACCTTCATATGGCCTATAACATAATGAAATATTTATTTTCAGGTATTCCGAAATTCATATTGATCTCAGTTCATGATTATAACCTGCCATCATTTCTACTCTCATCGGGTTACTTCACGGGAAAAAGAAAAGCTGAATCCGAGGTTCTTTCCAAATATCCAGCATCAGGTACCTGGGAGCCATCTTATCATTTTTCTGTCAATTTTTGTGCAAACATATTATTGTAGTTTCATTATTCTCGGGTCAACTTGCAATTATCCGACACTGAGAGCATAACGTTTGTGGACTTGTTATCTTAACAATGTACCGTGCAACCTTAGCTACTTTAACCGTTTCTTGTGGCTTAGCTAAGTCAGCCTTGTTCAAGCATTTGTATGTGCGAAGAAAGTGTTACAAAGTGAAAAAGGCTTGGACTAAAGACAGTGTCAAATAAGGAAAGCATTGACAAGATAACTCTTAAAGGAATTTTCACTTAAAATTAGTTGATTATAAATGAGGCCTCGGGCCTTCCCCTTATTTATACTTTCCAACCCCTCAAATGGATGATGGAGATTAAAAAGTTTTAATGGATAGGAGAAGGAGGTAACATGTCCGTGATAATAAGCCCACACAATAGATTATATATATGTTGTGTGTTGGTTCTATTGTTGTGCACAGTGCACGTGTATCTGTTCTTGTGGTAGGTTTATTTAGGTGACGAGAAGTTAGAATACGCATATGTAAAATGTAGGGTGTTCCATTTATTCGTCTTGCTTATTGGATATTTTTGGGATATTTTTGCTACATCTCCTAAGGTTCGGCCTAATTATAATAACACCCTATGCCTTTAATTCCGTTGACAGAAAGCTTGACAAAGTGTTGTAGACTCCGTGAATATGGGTCTACTTGTAATGTGTTAGATTTTTAGGGTGTTCAATTGTAATGTTATACTGGCTCCTGTAAGTTTTCTACACGCTGAACTAACATCAGGGGGTGTATATATGAGCATGCCAAATCTTGAGGTAATTATGCCATTCTAGTGTCATTGACATCATAATTGAACCATGATGCTCTAAGTCTACTCCTTCAGTTCTCTTGACGGTTTTACGATTCTACTTCAACAGGTGTCGTCTTCCGGCCTGGTTTTATATACGGGAAGAGGAAAGTCGATGGATTCGAGATCCCTCTAGACTTGATAGGGGAACCAGTAGAGAAAGTTTTGAAAGCTGTAGAAAACTTCACCAAACCTTTGAGCTCTCTACCAGCCTCCGATTTACTTTTGGCCCCTCCAGTGAGCGTAGACGATCTTGCGTCTGCGGTTGTAAATGCCATCATTGATGATGATATCTTTGGGGTTTTCACAATTGAGCAAATCAAGGAAGCAGCAGCAGCAGTAAAGGTGTGAAATTTTATAGGTTTCGTGGGATCTAAAATCGTGCCCAGTGATACATCTAGTTTTTGGGACTTGTGTTCTTGTATGATTAGGATTGAAGGTCTTCTTGTAACCTCAACTTACATGTACCTTTGACACTTCGGGTTATGAGAATTATTAAACTTGTTTACAAGTTTATGGAAGGATCGAGAATAAAAGTGTGCTTCTTGTGTTGATGGTTTGGCAATCGATTCGAACCGAGCTTAAGAAAAAATCCCAAGTTTGAGTTTGAAATATGCACATCATGTTCGAGATCAAACTCGATGAGCTAAATTTATTAATTCAAACTGAATTTGGTGAAATTTTAAGCTCGACTTAGTTTGGCCAGATTAAGTTTGATTATTAATGACTACAAGCTTAAATTCGAGCTTGAACTCAAAATTCTGTACTTCATGAAATGGTAAACATAATTGATTTTTTTTTTTCTTATTCAGAATTTGTAATATAATATATACAAAAATAACATACTATATATTTAGTATTAATTTATGTATTTTATGTGCATGCGCACAGGGAATTGCTATTTGTAAAAGCAGTTTTAACTAACGCAAAGCAATTAATTTTTTTTATATTTAAAAACTGCTATGCAAATGGTATGATTATTTTAACATGACATACATGCTCATATGTATGTCATGCTTATGAGCTATGAGTTTAGATACACACATTTTGGAAGATAGGAGATAAAGTTCCGAAAGAGTACAAACTAAAGCTATCTTAGGCTTGACTCGTTACCCATATCAGACTTTTCCACTCTTAGCTGAAATGGTCATATGCTTATGTCTAGTCAATAAGCTTAACCATTTATTTATAGAGAAAAGAAGGGCAAATTGCACTAAAGGTCTGTGAGGTTTTGGTAGAATAAGTTTTTTTGAATAAATGAATTATTATATGATTTATGTAAAAAAATATACTATGAAAATTTCAAGGAACAAGCATACTGAAACTTACATGAAATACACCACAAGAAAACATCATGGATTTCAAGGTAAGTTTCACTAAATAGGTTGCCACACCATTAATTAGAGTTGTACCAATTTGGAAAATTACCATAACATCCCAACATTTAAGAGTGTTACTGTATTGTTCCAAATCACAAAAAGTGATAATTATACTTTCTTAGACCATATATATCACTCCATTAAGTTTTCCACCACCTAAACCTAAACTAACAACATTGAGTGTTATTGTAATTTTCTGAACAGCTGCGTTAAACCACAATAATTACTATTGTAATTAGGTCAAATTTCAAGAATGCCCAGTAATGATCCGTTTTAACATTGCACCAACAGCAGCCAATAACTAAGCCAAACAAATGTGCAACAACCTCATATCTTCAGTTTCGTGCTTCCTTTGTACGCCAAAAAACCAGCAGCACCAGCTGACCATAAGGAGTTGGACTTGGACAGAAGATAACAATACTTCCAAACAAAATGTAGGATCCCATATAATATATACATACCAAATACTTAACTACCGCATCATTGGTTCTATACATCTCATTTCATCGCGAACAGTCAAAATAATTGGACTGCATGAACAAACTCAGCACACCAAAAACGATGAAATTGCAATTGTAAAAGTTCAATATGGCACCATAGTTCTCCATTCTCATGAATGTTTCAAGAACATGATTCTGTTGTTTCAACAAATCATATTTACTCGATCTGCCAAGAGAAAATACAAAGCTCTTTGCTGTATTAATACATGTGAAAGCAATTCACCCAAGAGTACAGTACCTCTGCTTGGCATTGAAGGCTCAATGGTCTTGGCCATGTTTTCTCTTTTCAAAAGATTGTTCAGAGAGATACCTATATTACAATTCAAGAAAAGACTGTAAGTTTTGATAAAGACAGAATGTAAATTGAGTGAAATTGCTGAAAATGCCACAAGAACTGCATTTTTTCAGGACAAAAACACCAGTGGGGAATGTTTTAAGCATAAATCTAGACATTCTTCACTACATCAGTTGATTTAAGCTTTGTGAATATAACTCTTCAGAAGTGTAGGGTAATAACGACCTTTATCCACTTGTACTAAAAGCTACAGACATCTACAGATTCCCCTGACTACATATGCATTGTTGTATATTGGTTAGACACACTCAATTGCTTATTTAATTCACATGAATAAAGATTTTATGGAGCCTCTCAACCGTCCATGGATTTCATTTCTTCCTTATCGCATAACTCCCTATGTCAACAAAATCCTACATCCTTTTCTTTTCTAAAGGAAAAATAAATATATTAATCAAGATTTTTTAAACTCAATAACTAGTCTGTAGCTGAGTTCCCTCATATATTATTCAGGTTAATAAACATGAACTATAGATTATCTGCTCTTGAAGCCATGTGGCAATGCAAATTAGACAGATCTTTCTTAGGTTGTTATCAATAGCAGCACTAAGTACAGATACCATAATCAGAATTACGTGTGTAGACAAGTAAGAATGTTGTCATGGTAGATACATCTAATACCACTGTGGTTTAAATCTTCAAAAATCTAGCCCTGATATTTACTATTTCCACTTAAAACAGTTGTTTGTCCAGCAAAGAAGGAAAACATTTCAAAATGCATCTATAGAATTTTTGAAACTATCAATACTCACTTTCCAGTATAAAAGCCTGCAGAATACCAAGCATTCAAAACCACATCAAGATCTGTTTTGGACTTGGTGCTTTCAGCATTATGGTCTATTTCCATCCCAAGCTGTTTGTCCTTCCCTGGAATTCACCAAAGATAGCCAAGTACAGTTATTCAAGACTATACAGTAAGCTTAAGATAATTTTCTATTTGTACTTTATCAGTTTTACTTTATGAAACCAGAATAGCAAAATTTTCTAAAACCCAAAAATATGTTAATAAGATCATAAGAAGGAATATCCTGTTGATTCAGATTTGCAACCAAGCACACTTACTTGAGATCATACAGTAAGCTTAAGAGAATTTTCTATTTGTACTTTATCAGTTTTACTTAATGAAACCATAACAGCTAAAATTTCAAAAACCCAAAATTAGATCGTATGAAGAAAAATTCTGTTGATTCAGATGGAGAAAATTATATCAGTATTGTTCATTGTTTTGTGGAAAAAAAAAATCCTGTTAATATTACATCAGTCCACTTTTTAGAGAATTTGAACCTCATAGCTCCTAGTACACACCAAAAGAATGAGAAAAATTGGCAGATGTACAAAAATCTGGATAGAGTGCTCACCTCCATTTGCTTCCTTCGTCGATGAAGATAGTGCTCTTTTAGCAGCAACCATTGCTGTTTTAACAAAGTCAGGATCTTCTGAAGACACGGGGTCCACATTCTTAGAACCTTTGGAAACAGCATTACAGCTTTTATCAATACAAGCACCACCTGAACACGAACCAGGTGATAAATTGCATGGAGCAACCCAATTTTGACAGCCATATGGACAGGAACAGGCAACAGTGCTGCAAGGTTGAGGAACAGATGCTTGATACTCTTCAGGAGTGGGATATTGATAATTCCAATTGCTGTATTGGTTAAGTTGCTGGAGAATATTCTGCCTCTGAGCCTCAAGCTCATAGTATTTGTTGAGCAACTGGCTATATTCTTCTGGATCATTTGAATACCATGTTGACTCATTTTGACCTTTTACATCAGATGAGATTTGATTTTTCCCTGAGGAAACTGATTTGTCAGCAGCATCTTCACTGCTGGGTAGAAGTTTACCATTTCGAGTATTGGAAGAACCTACATATTTTGCAGACTCCAAATCAGAATTTTCTTTGATTTCCAAAGAATTAGCAGTCTCTCCAATTTTGGCAGTGCTTTCCGCCGCAGCATAAAGGTTACCATCATTCTGTACAAGTCTTCTAGACATCAAATTAATCAGAAAGTTAGCATCAGCTCAGCCTGTTATAAAATACAATAGCTTTTCAATTAAATTGTTATTTCAGTTATAGAACACTGTGCTTATGCTAGCAGCCTAGCAACTCCACATGCAAAACCAAAAACAACAGAGGAAATAAATGGAAATTTGAAATTCAGTTCAAGTTCAGTAACAAAAATTTTGTGTTCAGGAAACAAAGGGGTGTATTCCAATTATTAAGTAAAAACATTGCTGCTAGATATTTTATAGTCTTTTACCAGAACTTAAAGAAAGATTAAGGCCATCAAAATGGTATTTGATCGTGGCAGATCCAGTCCAGGGTCCAAAGAAACAGTCTCATGTCTAAACCAAGAAGATTACTGGCATAAAATATCTCACAATTTCTAGAAATTCACTAATTAGCATTTCCTTTTAATTGAATTGCACAGTTATGCTTGATAACTGTTGCTATTTCCTTGCGCTCTGTTGAAATGAACTGACGTGTTGAACACATACTGGTCTCACAGGAACCATCCATTTCCGAATTGAATCCTAAGTTCAACAGTTCTACATAAAAATATACGGGAAACCATACGCTAGTTGTTTCAGAAGGAATAGAGCTTTACCACAACATACAACACACACAAAATAAGAAAATTTTCCAGCCTACTAGTATGGTAATCGTATTTGATTAAATAAGATACCATACTCCTTTCTTTCCTCAACAAGGAGTCGGCAGTATTGTGGAACAACAGCCAACTTATCTTCAGAATGCAAATCATTTTCTGCCATACGTCAATTTTACGCTCTAAATGTTTACATTTTGAACATCAGCTACTGAATAGCTAATTCTTCTGCTCATTTCTACTTAAAATAACAGTACAATATCAATTACACTAATTAAGAATTTACCCAACTACTTCACAATTCAATCAAGCAAGTTCTGCAAATTAAAACGGCAAATAATAAAAACTTAAACAATAAAAAAGTAAATATCAGCATCCAAGAATTTACTCAGCATCGTAGCGAAACTCATTGCTTCCATTATCAGCTCGAGCAGCTGGTAAATTCTCCTCTGTATTAGTAATGGCCTCATCTTCCACGGTCGAACCACCCATTCCATGCATCGTCTGAAAAACAATCGAATTGGGTTAAAAAAAAAAAAAAGAGAGAAAAAGAAAAAGAAAAAGAAATGAATACAAGCATACAAAATACGAGCATATATTGAATTATGAGAATGCAAATATATTGATGAACATTACCTTGTATTTAGAAATGGCGCTATCAAAGGCTTTGATAAGAGCAGAATCGTCCCAAAGGTCTCCCTCTTTCCCCATTGTTTGCCTGTTAATTTCTGTTTTCGTAGTTGCCAATTGCCAAAAGCTAAAACCCT
>JACFYI010001866.1:846024-892958 GCA_014898755.1 Handroanthus guayacan
TTTGAAATGAACAAAATAGATAGACTCAACATAAATAAAAATAATTAAAAAAATTAATCAATATTAAAATTAACATAGTCAATGAAAAAGTAATTTGTGATGTATAAAGATATAAAAAGATGGTAAAATGTTAATTTATCATTTTCCTTATTATTTTCTTTGTTTTCTGTTGATTTATATAATCAACTATCGAAAAAATAAAAAGAACTCAATGATTGAATGGATGCATAAATTAATATATAATATGACATTGAATCGGAAAGGAAATGTATAGGGTCGTACTAAACACCATCAGTTTATTACTTTTACTATTTTGTTATTACTATTTTTATTGAGTTTTTAATTTTCTTAATATTATTTGATTATATTATGTTATATTTCATCAATAATCCTTTTCTTTATTTTTTTCCTTTTTTAAATTTAAGCTCATAACTTAAAAATCCATCAATACTACTATGCAATGTTTTTTTTATTATCTTTTAATTTTCTAATAAGATAATGCTGTTTTAACATTTTTACATGTTAACATGTTTTATTTTTTCTATATGATATGTTAAACTTTGACATATAAAATAAATAATAACATATTAGTTTTTCTTTTTTTAAAAAAAAAATTAGAGATAAAGAGTTTAATTCTCTTAATACACACACACATTCTTTACGGATAATGAAGGTGGAGATGGCGAATAGGGGGATTCTCCATAACTGATCTTCAAATCCAATTGTGCACGATACGCGCGGGTTTTGGGGTAGGCTCGGAATGAATAAAGATTTATACCATACTCGCCTCTATTTCTTATCGTCACAATGGATATTACCCATACTTGCCTCCATCGGGTCGGATCAGGTGGATGCCCATAGTACCAGAGTACAATTGTCATTCCTACCCTGATGCCTTTTTCCGCAACTAACGCACGAGTCATAACCAACTAGCTGCCACTTCATATGACATTAGTAAGTATATTTCAGCTATTTCAAGGTATTCTTCCATCAATACTCAAGGCAGAGGGTTTCCTGAAAATACACTTCGAAGGGTGAGAGAGGAGGATAGCTTATAAACTATTTTAAGGTCCTCAATTCTTTTGATATTGAACAAACTTAGTTTCATATCAGAACACCCCTATCAAGGGATTTGGAAGGAAGTACAAGGCTCTCAATTGCGAAAAATTACATTATATAATGATGCCCATATCCGTCATTGAATATAAAAGGTTTAACTGCTTCAAGATATTATTCTGCCAACACTCATCATTGGAAATGGAGAGGAATTTTTTCTTGAAAATGTACTCTGAAACATGAGAGAGGCAAGATAACTTATAAATTATCTCAAAGCCCTCGAGCCATTCAACACGACACAAGTTTAGTATCATCATCAGGGGCCAATTTCGATTACTTACTATCTTAAGGATACCGTGCTTTATAAACAAAATGATGCAAACGAAAAAAATATCATTTAATCTTCTTTATTGTGTCTAATTTAACTATGAATTAGTCCCTATCAATTAATTTTAATTGGAAGGTCTGATATTTAGTCGATCACCTTGACATGCCAATATTATCATCTAAACTTGTCAATCTTGACATGTTAACAACTTAAAGGGAAATGTACCTCAAAATTCTTGAAATTTGACATAATTAATAAACACTTGATGCCTTGTTAGTTCGGAAGCATACCAAAATTTGTATAATATTGCAATTAAATCCCTAAATTTTAATATACTAGTTAACATATTGCAAATAGACCCCTTATTAATTTAACATTCTAAAATTTTTAGGGGTCTAATTGTAATGTTACACAAATTTCATTAGGTTACTCAGTTGAACTAGTGGCAAAGCATGATTGTAATTCTCAAAATCATAGGAATTGTTTATATTATTAGGCCAAATCTCATAAAGGATGGAAGTGACTATAACTTAAATAAAACTAAGATAGAACTATGGGTTGATCAAAATTCTAAATAAAAAATCCATATTCAATAAGTCGAACCTCATTTGAGTTAACGTTATCCTAGAAAACTGAATCTTAATAGTAAAGCTCTGGCGATAAAAGATACACGAGAACAATGTTTTAAATACTCATATTTTTCTGCTAAGGCGGACTGTTCTTAGATCATTAGTGCGTTGAGGCAAAATCTCCTTAGCTTGCTCTCCATGGGGCCACTAATTTTTTATGCTAGACCTTTTTTTTCGCCATATTATTTCTTGTTCTTTTAGTCATGTTAGTCGTGATGTTAATCGCCTCGCCCAATTCATTAGTAAGCATCCTATAATTTCGTGGGTGAGCTTGTTGCTTTTTCTGCTCTATTCTTTGAGACTTTGTCTTTTAATTCTGATTAATTAAAATTTTTTTACTTTTGTTCTTAACAAAGAAAGAAAGAAAGAAAGAAAGAGGCTCCAATTTATTCGACAAAAATTGAAAGTTAATTTCTCAATTTACATGGAGGATTTTATTAATTAGATCAAACAAATCTCAAGCGTGTCAAAGTAATTCTCCTTCCCCTTCTTTTTGGAACACTGAGAGGGTGTTTGGTGAAAATGGTTGGATGGTGGAACATAAAGCATAAGAGTAAGCAAAGAAAATTAAAAAAAGAAAATCCATCAAATGCAATAAACATATGAAGATCTTCATCATATTAAAGGCCATATGAAGATCTTCATCATCTTTTGATTTAAATTTTTAGGAGAAAGAAGTAATTCTAAATTACTTTGTGCCTTCCAATCGATGAAAATGATGACAATTGCTCCAAAGCAATTCTTCAACTCTTGGAGTATTCATTTCCGATAAATTTACAATAGTCAAGTTGTGATATCTTAAACTCTTCAAAGTTACTAACAATCTTCAAGTAGATCACCACAAGATCCTCAAACTTCAGTCTGCCAACTCCAAAGTGGAAAGATCCACATTTGAAGATGGATTAAATCTTCACTCCAACTTGTCCACGTTAAGGATCAATTCACGAATTAAATAGATTTAGGCTAAGAATTATCCACCTAATGAAGGAGAGAAAAGTAGAAGATGAAGATGAAGATGAGAGGAATTAGGTAGAGATTATTTTTGAAGCCAATCGCACAAGGAGATAGGTGGTCGAAATGGTAGCTTTAAAGGCATTTATATAACTCCAAAAATATCTTAACTATACATATAATTGTGTATCCATATATTAACCACTAATTAGTTAATTTAGTTGTGTATGGATACGTATATATGTATGAGCATCACACCTTCCATAAGGTGGAGCTCCTTTCTCCTTTTCTTATTGGTCCATATGGACGGTTTAGTGTGCACCATCACACCAGATCATCCCAATTAATTAGTTTTATGGGTTTGCTACTTGGCTTTAATTAAAATCCAATTTTAATTTCCCAATTGGACCTATATGCTAATTACTTGATTATTTCTTTTTTTTTAATGGCCCAATTAAATAACTCACTTATTTAATTCGTTTAATTAATTTCTTAGTTAATTATGTCATGGCTCAATTAAATAATTGTTTATTTAATTGGATCAGTTTAACTCCTTAAATTGATCAAGCTATATAATAATTCAGTTAATCTCTATTAATTGAATTTTTCTCCATGTAACAAACAGATAATATAATCTAACACATTAGATAATATCTCATTTTCTTGTGAGGACTCATTGGTTTTATTGCCTGATACGTTAGATTCACCAATTAATTAAACATAGACTCACTTCAAACGTGATTTAATTTGCGAACAAGGATAAATATTATTTCGATTAATTAACTATTCTTGAATAAATCTCTATTGATTCAAGACTACCCAACTTTCATAGTCGATGACTAGCTACAAGTTTATGAAACCCAATCAACGGGTGAATTAATACTGTGTGAATCTTCCTCTTACAAAAACGATCCTTCTATTTTCCACTATCTCTCTATTGAGCCTAAAAACAAGATATTGGTCGGTTTCCCAATAGCTTCAATTCTTTTTATCTATTCTAAATAATTTGGTTCAATTGTAACCTCACATTGGAAATGTTTTTTCCCAAATTGTTAAACCACCTTGCGCTAGGATTTTTATAGGAGCATGTCATTCATCAAGATGAAAAATTAATCATTTATTGGTTTTCACTAACCTTCATTCACTGCAACTTATATCCAAAGCACATGTCTTTGGCGACACACTAAAAGGTCGGCATACGTTTCAAAAATACAAGTACTGATGCATAAGACTACCTTAAAACCTCAAGTCAAATGTTTAATTATATACACTATCGTAATTTTGAGAATATCCATTATCGACAAGCCACCCAGGCTATCTTTTGAATTTTTCTATTTAGAGTCTTCAATTAACATGTCATCTAACAAGTACTCATTAATTTGCATTAGTATGACTACGCCAATTGCCCATGATATGGGGTATCCTCCAACTAATTGGACCATACATCGTTAATACAAGTCTTTTTGAATTTTTGATGCCCTTGCCTCAAAAGTTTTATGGCTTGGAATAATTTTAAGATTATAACTTAGAGATATATCTCATGATGAGCCAACTATTGGCTTACACCACGGACTTATACTAAATGTATTGTTAAATAACATTATAAATGCATAAGATGAAGATGGCCAACAAAACATGTATATTGATTGAATAAAAATTATTTTTATAGGAGTAGCTTATTTAGCCAGATCAATTAGCTTATTGGGTATTACTGTAACTACTCTAGCATTTGGGTGAGCTTATTAGCTCTTCAAGATACCATATAAGATGTTTTAGATATTACTGAATGTCATGAAATATTTGGTAAAGTTTTTTGAAAAAGATCTTGTTAGCTTCAAATATAAGATTTTAGAATCTTATAAGTTCTTTGTAAAAAGAAGGGAGTTTTTAACTTATTTTTTAGATCTTAATATATATCTTCAATTTTAATTATTTTAGTTACAGAATTGCAATTACTAATTTATTTAGTTAAAAAGTTTTATTTTATCTAAACACTTAATAATTTATTTTTAAAATAAAACATAACATCTTATAAATTGTAAAAATATTTTATAAAATATAGTGGGGTAGGAGCTTATAAAATATTTTATACAAGCCCAGCCAGATGTACCCTTAGTTCCAACTCCAATATGTTATTTTCTTCTTTCTTTTCTCCCTCTCTTTTTTTCTTTTTTTTCTTTTTTTATTTTTCTCTCTTTTTTTTTCTTCTTTTATGAATCAACTCCAACGCGTTGACTAAAGTAAAAGTTTTTTTTTTTTTGTTTCCCAAATAAAAATACTAATAATAATAAGATTAACACTTAATTGGCGCCTTGACTACGCACTAACCAAAAGTACCAGCAACTTTTCACTGAATAGACAAAAATACCCTTCCTTTTAACAAAAACTACCACGTATTTCTTGAGCGACAAGCATATTTTCAGGACTATATCGTAAAAACAAAAGACTATATCGGTAACTGAAACGGAAGGCGGTGGCCCCGTCCGTTTGTTATTTTTTTTTATGTATAAGATTCGATTTTATTTTATTTTTTTTCTAGCTAGGGTTTCATAAACCTGAGCAGCAGAGGAGAAAGAAGGGCCGAAGAAAAAAAAAAAATTAATTCGACGACTCCTCTTGTTGTTGCTATGTAAGGATTATTTTAAAGGTTTTTAATTTGTTCATCTTTGTGTATTTGTTTGAATTTTATGATGTTATGAAGCTTTTTTATTTTTTTTAATTTTTTGGACGCAAAAATTTAATGGATCTGACGTTGCTAGTACTTGTTTGTTTGTTTTGTTGTTAGAGCCGTGAATTTTTCAGCATGAGGAATGATAATTTTGATTTAAAAAGAGGAAAGTGGTATTGACTTTCCGGAACATGTAAAAGTCAATAGTTTCAAATTTTTTCTTTGGTGCAGAGTGATTTTGTGTTGGGATCAATTGTTTGCTTTTATCACTTTAAATTTTGGAATTTTTGGTTAGATGTGCTTTAGTTTCTGTTTTCTTGGTTGAATCAATCGAGATTAGAGCTATTTTTCTGAACTTTAAATCTAAGAGTTTTACTGGGTCTGTTTTATTTTTTTTCAGTTGGTTAGGATTAAGATTTAGATATATTTTATGTTCAGAATGAGTTTTGTGAGTGGTGTTGAATTTCTGTAGAGTTTTGGGCTTGGAGCTGTCATTTATGATTACTTCCAGCATCTTCTTTTAATCAACCATGTGGAATTTGCATGAAGTGTGTTAGTAAACGAATATACGTTGTTCAACTAAAATTGCATTCGTTATATGCAATTTTTGGAGAATCATGGATCTTTGGTCGGCTGATAACTATCTAGGCCAGTATCTGCAGTCCATGTGCAAAGCTGGGGATTCCAAGGGCGTGACTTACTCTTGCAGGTGCTTCTTCCTCCAACCCAACAAGCTTCTCCTCACCAATTTGCATATAAATGATGAATTTCTTAACGTCATGAACATGTATGTCCTCATTGATGTGGACATAATGTCTAGCTCTTCCATTAGTTAGTATTTGTCTGAGTGGAGAGTATTAGAGCTGAAGTGTTGAACCTTCAGCCATCATCATTTATACCTTCCCTTTGTTTTCAGTTTGGTTTTTAGTTGTTTTAGAATTCATCAAACAAGAAATCTCTCGAGATAGTTTTGATTGGCCATAAATAGTTTTGATAAAAGTCTGCTGTTTTACATTAGTCATTAATTAAAGGGAATTTATTCATTCCTTTGAGTTTGGTCTGGCATTTAGGACAGCTTGTTGTTTTCATTGGTACTAGAATTCTTTGTTAAAAAGCCGACCATTTGAGATGTGAAAGATTGAGATGCACTGATCATTTATTTATTTTATGCCGTAGAAACTAAAATGTGGACACCTTTTTTGTTAGATCAGTTGGAGAAAACTAAGCTGTTCAATATTGGTGTTTATGCAAAGAATGAAAGAACAACATGTTTTTCTAGTCACCTTTAGGCTTCCAAGCAGCCCCATATCAAGATACTTGTGCTTTACTGTTGAACGTGTGGATAATGCTGGAGCATGATAATGAGACTGGGTAATGTTTATATTATGGTTCATAATAATTGGTAATATGAACTTTTATCATTGTGATGCTCTAGCACCAACTATATTAGTGTGTATGGAGTTATGCCAATGAGAGGGTGTGTTTTATATCTTAGGAAAGTTGTAAAGGAGGATATATTTGCAGTAATACCTTTATGATTAATATTTGGCATGCAGAGAGACATCTGCTACTTAGGCTGTCTTTTTCCTCCATGTGTTTTCTTTGTGAAAGGTGCTTTTGCATATTCAATCCCTATTCCTTCTTTCATCGCCGGTGTACCATAAGCCAACTGTTCTGTTGCTCATTTAGGCAAAAACAACTTTTTGGAGTTGCTTACATTTAGTAGATGATTCTGTAAAAAGGACAAGAATTGACTAAGATCTCTTCATCATAGGAAAAAAAGGGTGATGTTTCTGAGGATATTCAGTTCATGGTTTTGCACTCTAAAGGGAGGAGAAGAATTAAGCAAAACACTTAATCAACGAGCTTATAAAAATTAATGACAATTGAAAGTTTATGAATCGGCGATTCATATTTCAGTAAGATAATAAATGTTGTACCTCTTTTCATGTTAATGCTTAGTTATCAAACTTTACAAGGGAAGGTGAGAAAAGATATGATTTAGTATTTTAACCTTCAGGTACTACATGAATTGTAACTTATGTTTAAATCTTCATGGTTGATTTGAGCATTCACTAAAAAATGGCATATACTAATATAATAACTGAAAATCTCTTAAATAAACAAACTAATTAATAACTGTTGCCAAAGGCATAGAAGTTTAAAGATTGAGGTTGAAAGAGCAGTTGCTGTATTATATGGGATTCATGGAGTGATTGCTGCGATTTGTATTCATTAACCATTTTTCTGTATGGAGGGTTTAGATTTTTGCTTTCGAAATTCATAAATGGATGCAGTGGATCCCCCAGTTTTGGTAATATCAGCTTCATTTTTTTACACGATAGTTCTCTGTTTTCGGTGAGGAGTAACCAACCCTTACTATGTCCTGGACCTCCAGGATATTGAAATAAATGCGAAATATGGTTTCTCCCAATTTATAGTACTTGATGTATCACTTGTTCCCTTGTACTATAGAAACTATCATTTACCAAATTAAGTAGCTATTAATTTATTCATTAGATGTTGATGCGGCACTGATTTGGTGAAATTAGTAGGCTTGAACAATGCAATACTGGTGGGGATCTTTATGGCCAAATTATCATTTTGGCTCTTATTTAAGCTTGTCACATATGTTCTCCGACATCCCCTCTATCCTTCACCTAGTACTTCAATGGTTTATCATGAAATAAAAATGAAATATACTGTTCAACTTGATTTTCTGTGGTATTTCTGGTTTCGGTTTTTAAAATCAATTTTCGAAGGTGTAGTTATGTTCCACCTACCGTATATGATTAGTTGTATATAGGGCTAATAAAATATGCAACCTTGGTAAAATCCATGTGATATCTATTTAATTGAACAAAAGTATAATAAACTGCCTACCCATATTAGTGCTTTGGAGAGATCTTAAAATGTTACAGAAACAACCCATAGAGAAGTCCATGCATGATGGTTTGTCCCTTTGGAAAATCTCCATACTCAGGTGTTATATGTGGTCATATTTGGACTAAATGCGTCACATTTTGCAATAGTGCTATATGTGAATTGCCAATACAAATTTCCAGTGACTAAAGTGAAAGTAAGTCCAGATATAAGATGTATGTTTGCCTTTTATACTTGTATGATATAATATGTAAGAATCCTTTTGGTTTATGGAAATCAAGTAAAATTTTTTAGATGAATTTGTTTATTGTTATTTGCATTTGCTGAAGATGTCTAAGAAAATATGGAATTCAATCAAGTGCTTAGTCAATCTTTCAACTTGATTTTCATTTCTTGAAAACTTTAATTGATATTGATTTCTATTAAATTTGTAATAACCCCTTAAGGACTAAAGAACGGAAGAAAATTTGAAGAAGCTGCTTATGCACTTCCATTCATGATCTAAGTCTATTAGCATTTTCTCGGTTAAAAAGGGGGGAAAAAGGTAAAAAGATGGGATCTAAATTTTGAGTGAGGCGAAAGGGGTAATAGTTAAAAAAGAATAGCACGAAAAATTCCGTGAAATCAAATGACGGAAATGCATCTTGAATCTTCACAATGAAACAAAACTATAACTAATGCAGTTAGAGACTAGAACTATGATAAATTTAAAAAATAGCAAATTTATCTGGTTATGTTATTGCCTAGGTTGTGAATGTTCGACAATTTCCTTTTTTCTCCCTTAAAATACTAAATCATTTCTCTTGGTAAATTTGTTTCTCTATAATTTGATTTTGGATAGTTTTAATGTTTACTTAATGAACTTTATACATATCATGCAATTGTTTTGGCAAGATTGTACATGTTTTTAGTTCTATTTTTGCGAATAAATCATTAATGACAGGTCAACATTTTATTTGGAATATGGATACTTGGGATTGAAAACCAAAATGCAATCTAAATGAGAGCCAGGTTACAAAGGTGAAACAATAAATTGTTGTATTTGTGGCTCTTACTAATCTTGTTCCCTACGGCTCTTATTTATTTCTGGTGTCTACCTATTCAGCTTGAGAAAAGGTCTTCCTTAGAATACAAAATAAGCTGCTGTGTCAGGGCAGTAAGCAAACTCATATCTTGAGGATAGAGTTGTAATTTATTTTGAAATTTTAAGCGTTTAATGGTGAGTTTAGTTGGCAGTCACGTTGAGGGAGGGTAGGGTATATGATATTTCTCATAGTGCATGAGGTAAGTTTTATATGAGATATAGCATGGAGGAATATAGTATTTTGCCCTCCGTTATTCTACCTGATCTTCTATCCATTATACCTGGCTGCCTTTAAGTTTAATGATGTCCAAGTGAACAGGACTTCTGTTTCAAAGTTGAAGGGCTTAAGAACTCAAAAGTATTGGGTATGTGCTTTTACTGGTGGTGAGACTATGTTTTTGAGTTAAGTATTTGGAAATGTAATACCATAGACCGTGGGCTGGAGAATGTTAGGCTAGGATTTCATATATCAATGTCATGTTTCTATTGGAGTACAGAAGAGTTGGATTTTTCCTGCAAGCATTTTAGTTTCTTTTAATGTTAACAGTAGAGAAATCGATGATGCCTTCTTTCTGTGCCGCTGCACTACTCTATTGATGCAGAATATTGTGGTTTCTGGTGATTGTTTTAACTGTGGCAGCTGCTAGTTTGAGCTTTTATCATGGTTCGTCAGTTAGAATTTTGTATGCAAATTATCTGAGCAGTAGTCTTGCTTTCAGGTTTTCTCCACTGTTACCGATGGCTTTGTTTCACTGAGGCAAAACTAAGAGTAAGCTCTCTGAAACTCTTGCCTTTGAACTTTCGGCTGTGAATTGCTGGGTAGGCATTGATCCAGTAGGCAGAAATGAACACAAAGTACGAAAAGGTATTGGATAGTGGCCGAGCTGTCTCTGTTGATCTGAAGAGATTGAAGAGAAAGCGGTCAGGGCCAGGCACCATCTCTTTGGCGGGAGCTACCCATGTGCTGGTACCTCTGCAATCCTCTGCCAGTTCGTCCACCCACAGTCTTGCCAAGCGGAGGAAACTGGATGGATTTAAAAACAATTATGATAGTTGTGCTTTTCCATCTGGGAAACGCATCCGTAAATATTGTTCTAACTTCGAGAAAAGTGGGATTCTGCGTCGTTTGATGTATTATGACAATGATGAATGGAATGATTTCTCCCAGGATGTTGTTGCATATGTCAACAAATATCTTCTTGATAAGAAGCCTGCAGTAAAAGTGGAGGTTAATGGAAATAAAATTTTCCTAGACTTTTTGCATATGATGCAGTTGGACCTGAATTCTGGTCATCACCAGCCTATTGCTTGGATTGATATCTCAGGAAAATGTTTTTTCCCTGAAATAGTTAATGATTATGATGAATCTCATGCCTGTCAGTTTGAAGTTGCAGAAGGCCATGACCATCTGGGAAGTGTGCATGAGGATACCAATGGTATCAACTTACATTTGGAGATTGAAATACATGGATTAGATTATGAATCTAGTGGGGAGTCCAATGCTATTGTTGAGCAAGTACAAGCTTATGGAAATGTTGCACTAAAAAATTGTGAAGATGAAATCAATAGCTGTGCCAAAGCATCAGATGTGGAAGTTGATGAGAAATGTGGGGATAATCAGCGGATGGAAGGAAACACGAACTTTGCTGTTGGTCCTGTGAATAAGTCTTTGTATTCTGTTACTGTAAAGAAAATGTTTTTTGAAGCTATTAGCTCGTGTCTTGCAGAAATTGTTGATATACGTCAGTGCTCGAGCATTGTTATCGAGTCTCGTTTGGAACTTTTTGAGAAACAGGTTGAGATTACTAGAAGGTACCGTGGGGATGCAAATGTCCAATACGCTTGGCTTCCTTGTTCAAGAGGAACAGAGTCAACTATACTAAAGTACGGCATTTGCTTTTATGAGCCATCAAAAATTAAGCCCTTGCATGGTATGGGGATACATCTAATCCCTGCAAATGGCAGCCAGATCAGGTTTGATTTTCCTACTATTTTTCTGTGCAATGAGAATAGGTTTGTTTTTTTTATGTCCTTTTTCCATTTTCAATTAGTCGATTATGTTAATTATAGAATTGCATTGATGATGGTATCACGTTGTGAATGGGGCAGCTCTGGTGCTTTCTCAATTAGATGAGCTAGCGCAAGATTTTCTTCTTTCTTTCTCTCTCTGTCTCTTTTTTTCTTTTTTGGTTATTCTTTTCTGTTCTTTTACTTGTTTGCTCAACATACATTATGTTGTGCTAGATCTGTTCTTTGGATGTTTTAGATCCATAGTCACTCGGCCAAAGTACTTGTATGATTGATTATTTTAAGAGTTTGTGATTTATTAATCTGCTAGGGGCTGTCAGTTCACCATCTTTGATGATATGTCGGTTAGTATTAGTTGTTTTATTGCAAAGTAAATTGTTTCTATTTGGAATTCTATGTGACTGCTTTATTTTTGCTCTGGATTACTTCTTGTATAGCACTACATCTTTTTTTTCTTTCAGTATCGATTATTTTGATGTTGACGAAAATGATGCACGACATATGGTACTCTGTCGTGTTATAATGGGGAATATGGAGCTTGTTCGCTGTGGATCAAATCAGTTCCATCCCAGTAGTGAGGACTTCGATAGCGGTGTTGATAATCTTCAAAATCCAAATCGTTATGTTGTATGGAACATGAATATGAACTCTCATATCTACCCGGAATGTGTTGTTAGTTTCAAGATGACTTCTGATGTTGAAGGTAATAGTTTAGCCTTGCATTTACTTACTCTTTTCTTCATGGAATGTGTAGAGATCTTTTATAGCCTGTTATAATGTTTCTTATCTTTGTATCTTACCCATAACTGTGTTAATTGCTTGCTCTTATGAATTTTTAGAACCTAATCAGTTAATTTGTTCCATCCAATAATGTGTATCAAGTTGGCTCTTTGCTAGTATAAATAGCTTCTTTATTACTAGGAGGAAAATTTTGGATAGATTTAGTGAAAGATAAACTGATGTTGGGGTATCTAGCATATCGCTCTCATCTTCTCCCTCTCTGCCTGCAACCCTCATGAATAGCAGCCACATAAGCGCCTTCAAATATTGTAAGGGGCTGTACTTTAGTAAAATGATGATGAGCCTAGTTTGGAATACCCTATGCAACTGGAATTTACTCTTTTCTTACACTCAAAGTTCTTAATTCTTAGCAATAAGGAAGTGGTTTTCCATATCCTGATATACTGTTTCTTGTTCCTTTATTGCTTCTACAGAACCTCTGTTTGGAAAGGAGAACAGGGTTGGTGTTCCTGGTTTTAGTACCTGTTACGAAGGACCTCAAGCCCAGGGACAGTCTTCTGTGACAGAGTTGGTAAGTCTGTGGTTAATGCACAGTTTGCTTCATTCTTTCTGTGTTTTCTTTTCTTTCTTCACCCCCAGTCTTTATGCTGTTATTATTAATTATGTCTTAGAAATCATGACCACCAAGGATCATGCATAATTTAGTAACTATTTACAGTGCAAGCCAGTGCTGGCCATCTCTCCTCTCTCTCTTTGATGGAAAAGATTCATTTTCCTTTATGCTGGTGATGTGGAAGTATTTTAACTCTGGGCTGGATATGGTAGTTCTTAGTTCTTATTCCTCTGTTCATCAGTCTAGTGGTTACACTCCTAGATTATGGGTTTGCTGACTATCCAGTAAATGTGGTACTGAGAACTGTTTCCACAGCTCTTTTTGAAGTCCCTTGTGAAGCAATTCGTATGAGAAAATGATTTAGTTGGTTAGGAACAGACCATTAAATTCTCTACTATTGAAGTGTCATAATATTGAACAGAAACCTGGGAAAATTCTCCTGGCTAAGCAGACAAGTCTGGGCAATTAATGGCCTTGACAGTTCTTGGCTTGCTTTGAGATTTTTTTAAGAGAACTCTCTTGCTGATTTGTTGAGGTCACATTGTTAACGGAGGCGTGTGCCCCTTACCACATTATCATTTTTAGTGATTTATAGAAAACGCTTGTTTCTCTTTTCATGGGGTTTAGCACAATGGCTTATCAGGTACTTTGCTGGGATTTTGCCTTCTGTTTTCTTATTTTAGGTTATGATATTGATTGGTTCAGTATAGCTGTTCGGATTGTATTGCAATAGCTGTTGGAATGTTGACGTTGGGTTATTTTTGAATTGTGATGGAACTTTTATTCTTCTCCTTTTTTAACCCAGTCTTTCATGTTGGGATAACTGGAAGCCAAAATTGATGAAAATTTTGCTTGAAGCTTGGAGATGTTGGCATAAGGGGTATCTGCGGGCACCTGATCTGCAACCATCGAAAATGTTGTGTATTTTGTATACAACTATTAGTAAAATGTCTGATGTATTCTGTACTAGTCTTGTTTGAGATATGCACAGTCTTTTGTTGCCACTTTGTGTGCTCTGTTTTAATTGCATTAAGCCCTCTTGATGAGTTTTATGGATTTTCAATAATGTGGTTGTGATCTTCTGTACAGTCCATATTTTGATCGGTGGATGCTCCATTACTTTTGGATTTCATTTTAAGCACGCTATAATTTGATGGCCGTTCATGTTCCACAATTTTGAATTATGAAGTAAATGTTATCTTTAAATTTTGTTCTCTCACAAGACCGCTGGTTTATAATTGTCACCAGGTCCCAGGTAAAACTTTCCAAGCAAAGACTCCCAAAAGCCCTTGGATGCCATTTCCAATGCTGTTTGCTGCTATTTCAAACAGGGTCACTTCTCAAAACATGGACCTCGTGAAAACTAACTATGATTTGTTCAGGGTATGTCTGTCGACACTGTAATCCTTCTTATTTATTGCTCCAAGTTTTGAAGTAAATTTCAAGGTCTCTTCCCCCTGATGTTTGGCAGAATAAGAAGATGAGTCGGGATGAATTTGTGAAGAAATTGAGGCTCATTGTAGGCGACAATTTGTTGAAGTCAGCAATAACAAGTCTTCAGTGCAAGGTATGACCCATAAATTGTGCTCATGTAATCACAACTATTACAGTACCCGTCCAGTTGTCTATTGCAACATGGTCCTCTACTTTAACCTTCAGGCTATGAGGTCATATTTAATGTGGAATTTTACTTGTGGCATACAACTTCGTTGGCTACTAGGTCACATGCACATACACAGCCGATTTTATTGAATTTGAACAGCTCCATGTTTGATCCAACTTTAAATATTTTAGCGATCAAATTTGATTATAAATATCCATATCCGTATTTGAAATAGGTGTGTGGAATGAAGCAATTTGATTCGTGAATGATCCGAGTCCAAGTTGTAATAATATTATTTTTCTTGTAAAATAATACTCTTATATATGAAAAATCTTAACATAATGTAGTATCTGTGACACTATAATTAATAATGTAAGGATTATATTTCTTGAAGTATTTTATTCAAGAATATATACATATATATATATATATATAACATATATGATTATTGTTCACTAATATTGGACTCGGATATTTTTATTTTTTATTTACTGATTCAGACTTGCTATAAATGTACCCTGGATCTGGGGTCAATTTTGTTATGGACATCAACAATCGGATTCGGAAATGCAATTTTCCTTTTCGATTCAAATCCGACCAATTGACAGCCCTACACATATGTCCTAGCCCTGTGGCAACATGGCATGCTACCTTGATGTCCTTTCATTTTGAGAATAGGAGTGTCTTTGTCAATTTCAGGTTACTTAGTTGGGGCTAGATGTGATCTTTGGACCTGCTATGCATCTTAACTTACATGCACTGAAGCCATTTCTCTCTGGTCATAATAAAATTCATTGCATGGCTTTCCACAGATGTCGTCTAGCTCCAATGTCGAAACAGCTTGCAGCTAAACATGAAGAGCTGGAGAAAGCCTTATTATTGTATAATGTCACTTATGCTTGAATTGTCTGCATGTAGTGGTGAATATGTTTGTGGATATGCTTGTTATGTTTCTGTAAGTTGTAAGCCGCTGCTTAGGTACTACTATGGCTGTTGCTGTTTGGTTTTCACTAATTACAACTGTTGGATCTCAGTATGGATGTCCATAAATGAAACTACCTGTGTTATGTTTGATCTTGTTAATTGGTGTATTACATCATGTACGTTTTTGTAGACATAACTAGGGATAATTACCTCTGATGCTTCCTGAGATTTGATCGGAATGGAACGCTACAAGGTTGGAGATTTCATGGAGTTGATATAATTAGATTCCTTAAAAATTTAAGTACGTTAAATTGTTGAGGGTTTTATTTGTAATAATTCTGTTAATGTCTTAGGGTTTTTTAAGGATTTGATTATAATATTATACATGTTTAGTAAATTTCCAGTTTAATTATTCAACCAAGGCTGCTAAAATTTTGGATGAGAAACAACTCCATTTATTCGATCCCGGGGGGGGGAGGGGGGAGCTTATTCCCTTTTATCGTTTTGTTTTTAAATTTTTTTAAAATGAATTGGAGTCAGACAAATAGATTTGAGGTTACAAGTAAGGAAAAAAAGCCAAACTAGGTGTTCCGAAGGACCAAAACTAGTCATATTTAAGCAGTTCTTGCAACATTGACCAAAACAACAATGGTAAGCAGGTATGGGCATAGGGCAGGCTTGGGCTTGTGCGGGGTGGGTTGCCTAAAGCCCCACAAGCCCCGCACTGTTGGGATGGAGAGTAGACCCACAAGCTCATCAACATAAAACAAAAAAAATAAATATAAATAAATTGATATATGCATATTAAGGGTTCGTTTGGTTGGAGTGATTACATAGGATTGATCTATAAACCAAATTAATTGAGTGTTTGGTTGACATATTTAGAGTTAATTATTAATAAGTGGCCTGGTTTCTAATTCTAACTGTTCTTGAATTATAGATTACATGTTAGGGGCCGAATCTGTAATCCAAGGATTACAGATTTTTAGGATTAATTATAAAAAGACAAAATTATCCCTAAAAATTAAACTCTAATATAAACGTTAATATGTGATTACATATTCTGTCGGCTTCATCTTCTCTGCCATTCTATTGGGTTCATCTTTTCTGCCATTCCATCCCACGTTTCGTGTCTTCTCAAGGCCAAGAGAACTTTCAAGATTCCATTGTTTTCTTCATCTCCCATCTCAATCCAAGTATTGAATTTATCTATTGAAACATTATACAAACTTTGATAGAAATTAGTGAGATGGGTGGGACATTGGTCTAATTTGGTGGCTTTATATAAATACGGCTACTATTGGTTCCAAGAAAATAGTAAATTATGAGATTGGAGTGCGCGCGTGCGCGCGTGCGCGAGTGAGTGGTTTGTGGTGAATGATTTATGGTAGATTGTGGCGATGACTTTGAAGGGAACAAAATGTGGGTGCTGTTCCCTTTCATCTCTGTTTCCCTTTTGTCTTTGGTGTCTGAATTCTTTATGAGGTTGAAGAGTGTGTGTGTATGGTATGTGGGGAAGGTGATTGATTTATGACAGATTGTGGTGGTGATTTTTTGAAGGGAACAAACTGTGGGTGCTGTTTCCTTTTATCTCTGATTTCTGAATTTATATCTACTAATATATCTGTTTTTGATTCTGTTTCTTTGAGTACTGGTACAAAGGAAAGTATTAGGTTTTAGATTAATAATTGTGGTCTTAATGTTTGTATGCAATTGAATTGATGGTTTGAGTCCTAGCACAAATTAAGAAAGAAAACAGCTAAAGCGACATAAATACAGCAAGCAATATGTTAGTATTTGACTGATTTCAGCCAAATTTGCAGTCTTAATTTGAAAATTATAATCCACCATAAGCTCCATATCTTGTATGCCAATCTAATAATCCACCATTAGCTCCATATCTTGAAAAGGACCTACACAAGGTCATATTGAATGCAACATGAACAAGTGCATATAGAATCCAAAGGCTTCTCCTTCTACAGCAAGAATAATCACTGTAACTATTGTATTAACATGCCCTGTCATTGCAAACATGCAAAAAATTAATATTTAAACTGAAATACCCCGTTCACATGCTCTAGAAAGTATACATAACTTTATCAGAAGCCTTAAATGGCAATCTTCTTTCTTTGACCAAATTGTCTCTGCCTTTACCACATGAGACCACAGCATCCAAACTTTATAGTTAATGACTATTCAGAATCAATAAATACGAAATAAACAAGAATTTCCAAATGAAAGAAAAGAAATATAATGTGCATCTCACTTTTGTCGTTATATGTGAGGATTTGTAGTTTATAATTTGCTTTCTTGCATTGCATGGGATGACACAAAATCGGTGTTGGACAAATGCTGTAGCTGAATGTAGTGGAATCTTTAAATAGATTGATAGTGGATTTTAAATGCTCTTCTGCCTTATATTCTGACTAGTAGGGTAAAATAATACCCAATGGTTGAGATCGACAGTGAATTTTAAATGTTCTTCTTATTGATTACCTTTCTTTATAAGAGTTTAATATTTCTTAACTTAACAAACGCAGATACAATGACCGATATTTCAAGAAAAAAGGTTGAGGTTTTCTTCCTTGTTGAATAGGTCATGCTTCAACACGTCTTTGTAATAAATTTTTTGGTGAACTATATACTCAATAATCAAGGAGGTACTCATAGGAGAATGGAATGTACGATAAGATATGTTGTGGCACATAGAATTCCAAAACAAGTAGAACACATGCAAGAAATGGTTGAATTTGGTGATTCAGCTTGTCTAGACCGTATAAGAATGAATAGAAATGCCTTTGCTAGGTTATGTTACTAGTTAGAGCATGTAAATGGACTAGTTCATTCAAGATATGTTAGAACTCAAGAAAAAGTTTGTATGTTTCTCATAGTTCTAGCTCACCACACAAAAGATAGAATTCTCAATGGTGATTTGTTAGATCAAGCGAAACTGTTAGCAAACACTTCCATGCAGTACTAAGAGCAGTCTTGAAGCTTCATCCTATACTACTTGTAAATCCTAAGCCTGTATCCGAAGACTATACCAATTGCAGATGGAAATGTTTTAAGGTAATGCTTGTCTCATACAATTAAGTTATAGAACTTTATATGGATATCAGATAAAAAAGAATTATATAGATGCTAAATATAAATATTTGCTTGTGCTTGAATGTAATAGGGATGTTTAGGTGCACTAGATGAGACTTATATCAAAGTCAAGGTGCGTGAAACTGAAAAACCAAGATATAGAAACAGAAAAGGGGATACCAGCGTAAATGTTCTAGGAGTTTGTGATCGAAACATCAAGTTTGTGTATATGTTAGTTGGTTGGGAGGGTTCAATGGCTGATTCCAAAGTCCTGCATGATGCAATAAGCCGAACTCATGGCTTGTGAGTGCCAAATGGTACAAGCTTTAGTCTTCAAAACTTAACATATGTTCGTATAAAGATTATAAATTTATATATATATATATAGGTATTGAAATATTCAATTTTTAACATGAGAAAATATTTTACTATTTATGTGCAGGTAATTACTATTTGTGTGATATTCATAAAAAAAAAAAAAAAAAATCTATTTGTGTGACAGTGGTTATGCAAATGGAAAAGGATTTCTAACACCTTACAACGGTGTGAGATACCATTTAAAAGAATGGGGCAATGGTTCATTGTCTCCACAAAACTATGAAGAATTTTTCAGTATGAAGCATTCAAAGGCGCACAATGTGATAGAGTGAACATTTGGTTTGCTAAAAATGCAATGGGCTATCTTAGCGGCTTTTTACCCTATAAAGATTCAAAATCATGTTATCTTGGCATGCGATTTGTTACATAATTTTATTAAAAATGAGATGCCTATCGATCCACTATAACATCTTGTAGATGAGTTGTACCAAGACAATGAGGATGAAGAAGACATGGACTTCATAAACACCGTAGAGTCATCACATGAGTGGAATCTTTGGAGAGATGACTTAGCTCAGAGCATGTTCAATGAATGGATATGTGTTTCTATAAAGTTCTTGACTATTTGGTTATTTGCTTGTTTTTGTATAATTATTGCATAAACATTATGCCATTTCATTGATTTTGTGGAATTGTGTGATATAATTTTTGTGGTGATGTATTTATAATGGATGATCGTTATCTAATGATTTTTGCTATAATTTTCTCTATTTATGATTACTTTTATGGCACATGAATTATTTTTATAAAGATTCATTATGTTATAATACCTCTTAGGTTTTGTTAAATGGAACCATCAAATTCAAAAGGAACTATGGGGCCAAGTTAAAAATATGACAAAAGCAGAAGACGTTGGAGTCAACGCGAATAGAGGTTTTAATTGCAACATTGAAGGACTCAGTAGCTAATGGTTGGAAAGCAGATAACGGTTTTCGGATTGGCTATTTGTAGGTTCTAGAACAATCACTGGCAAAGACCTTTCTAGATACAGACCTTCGTGCAATTCCACATATTAACGAAAAAATGCATGTTAGGAAAAAAAATTATAGTTCAATATTCACTATGCTATCAAGAAGTAGCATTGGATGGAATGAGAGCACCAAGATGATTGAAGCGACAGATGATGCTTTGGAGTCTTATGTTAAGGTACTCAAATATTAAGTCAATGATTGATAAATTGTCACATTTATTGAGTTAGTTTGTACTACTTCCTTGACTTTAATTTTTTATCTTGTTATGTAGACTGACTTGAATGCTCTTATGATGAGATTTAAGTTGTGGCCTTACTATAATGACTGGTGTGAGATCTTTGGGAAAGATAGGGCTACTGGGGAGAATGCTTAAGATTTTGTTCAAGCTGTAAATGACATCCTTAATGGTGATGCTCAAAAGATTAACCAGACAACTGAAGAATATAATGACATCTTAGATGGATTTGTGGAAGATACCAAGTTAATGTGTGCTTCTCAAATTGGTGAGAATGCTTTTGAAAAATAAAAAAGGAATAGAAAAAGGAAGCTCATAGAAGGTCAAGAACAAGTCTATGAGATTTTAGGGACCTTTGTGAGAAGACTGATGCGACATTATGCGATATTGCACGTAGGATTGGGCGCGAGTTTGATATATTGCAAAAACGTGAAGAAGTGTGTGAGGCTGTTGGTAAAGTTGAGGGTTTAAATTTGCAAGAAAAACTTCAAGCATCCAAATTCTTAGTAAAGAACATAGAGGAGTTGGAATTATTCTTTAGCCTTCCCGATGAGGTTAAAGAAGAGTTTGTGTGTATGATTCTAGCTAGAAGTCAATGAGGAGGTTGATGTCTTTATCGCTTTTATACACTGATTGAAAACTTTATTGCTTTTATAAACTTGTTATGAAATCTATGATCTCATTGGTTAAGTTTGTTTCAGGCTTATGCTTTTGGTTTAGTTCTATTAAGTGACCTTGTTTTTTGTTGAATTATGACTTTGGAATTAGTATGATTTTGGTCAATATTCCTTTTTTTTCTATTGATGTGCTTTTGATATGCTTCATTTGTGAATTTTCCTGTTTTTTGGGTGTGCAGCTCTTAATGTAACATATAGAGAGCTACGCCAATGCAACATATTAGTGCCCTGATAAAATGCCCCTCCACCTTTTAGCTGTAGAGATACGGATTTTTCCTTAATTTTGGGGGATCATTAGCTATAAAGCTATGTACTGTTGAGTTTCTAGATTATTCTTGATTGTTTCTCTGAATTAATAATATTTCCATGATTCATATTGAGAGAGAGAGAGAGAGAGAGAAAGAGAGAGAACTAAATATCATGAACTTAGTAATTTCTCATCTTAGAAATGTAAAGCTCGCATCTAGATTATGTCCAAAAAAAATTCCGTAGAAGAAATGGAATGTGAAAATCCTATTGGACACGTGCAGTGTGCCTTCAAGGAAAAAAAATAATTTTTTGTATGAAGCAATATTGAATTTTCTTCTTTTTTTATATGATTTCTTCAAATAATTTATGAAGGGATAAAAAAAGAATGATAATAAAAATTGAAGGTCAATTTTGATCTTTTATCAATTATCACAAAAATCAATCCAAAGAACCAAACAATGAATTTAATAATATATGAGATATCCTTATTTCAAATTCATATAAGCAAATACATTATGAGATTGGATTGATATGTATTCTAGAAAATGAATTACTTACTTTATCAATTATATCCAATCCTATCCCACAAAGCAAACGTGCCCTAATAATACAAATAATAATAGATGGTACATATTATATAATAAATAAGATATACTATATAGTATATATATAATAAATAAGATATACTATACATTATATAATAAATATGTGAGTGTGTAGGCCCTAAACCTCACCTCATATGCATTGCGACTTGAGAAATAAGTCCTGAACTGTCCATGATTAGGCTTGTTAATGGGCAAGATATTACCCTACTCGTATCCAACGAAAGAGATAGAGACCCATACTCATATTCATTGATTTTTTTCATACTCATACCCGTTGAAAATATTCTAATGGGTATGAGTAGGGTCTATATTCATAGCTTACCCATGGGTATGGTAGAATCTATACTCATACTCAAAGGGTTTATACCCATAGCTTACTCATAGTCATGGGTATGGGTAGAGTCTATTCCCATGCTCAAAGATTACTCATATATAATAATATTTAAATTTTATTAATTATTAATTAATATAAAATTATTACTATAAAGATAAAATGTATATTAATAAATGTATATGTAAATTGAATGCATATAAACTTGAGAATATATATATATATATTAATTTTTGTGCGACAAATATACTAATTTTTTTTCAGTTATATATTTGCTTGGTTTGAATATTTTTAGTTGTAAACTTGCATTAATTAATTATATATTTGTTCGATTTGAATATTTTCATATTAAATTAAAATATGTTCATTTTATATTTTTTTCACATAAAAGTAATAAATTTAAACTAGTAATTGATAAATGATGCAAAAACAAATTTAGCAGTAATAATTCCTGTAGAAGAGGTAATTTCAAACAAAAAACTGCTTTTATTGAGAATTTTTTAGAGGGTGTGCCATACATGTTTGGAAAACTCAATGAGTCTAGTTTCAAACAAAAAAATTGCTTCCCAAAAAGAAGGTCTGTAGAAGAAGTTATGATTTTTTTATTAGAGGATGTCAGTGAGACAATTTGGTTAAAAATATGAATATTTGAAAAATCATAAATGATCAAGGATGCTTTCATATAGGCCTGTAAAAAATATTCGAATATTTATTCGACTGTCTGTATCTATATTTCAAATTAGCGGATATTATTCATATCCAAAAATAGTCGAATATTCCATGTCTGTATCCATTACCTAAAATTTCGGATATGGATATCGTAGTATCCACATCGAAATATCCGCATCCAAAAATTATTCTTATTTTTGCAAAATTTTAGATATAATTATTTATATAAATAATATAATATATAGGTTTTAAATTATATATAAAAATAAAATTTAAAACTTGTACGTTATGTATTAAAACTTTTGCCTATGCTAGAATATTTGAAGTGATTTTGCTCATGAACTTTAGTTTTTAGGCATTAATATAACAAATTCAGATACATGAAGTAACAAATTCAAATAGAATATGAAGATTGAGAAAAATGGATACAATATCTCGATATTATACTTGCATCCTGGCTATTGAAACGAATATCTGATATTTGAATATCCGATCGATATTCGATGGATATAGATGTTGATATTTATTTTTAGTATCGATAAAAATTGAATCCACATTCGAATATCGAAATTGACATGCCTACTTTCATAAACCCAATGGGTCTTAGGTACAATAAGATAGGACTCAATAGGCATTAATATTATAGGATAGACCCAATTGACAGACTCTATGAGTCTTAATACCCATTGGGTAGGGTATAGTATAAAGTCTTGTTACATGAATATTTTAAGGTATGGATATGAATAGGGTATAATACCCTACCCCTTTACAGGCCTATAGACCATGATCTATTTATTCACTCTGGACTCGCCTTGTTTTGGGAGGCGCAACCCCTAGTCCATGTCTTGACTCATCCAATTGCCATTCCTAGTAATTAGACGGATTTAAGGAATAACTACGTGCATAATGAATGAGGTTTTGACCTTATTAAAGAATATAATTAGAAAATCACAATAACATATGTTATTTAAATAGACCCAAGTGTGTCAGGTTAATAGCATTGCTGTCTTATGATGTTTTAGTTAATATTTTAAATTTATAGGGATTTAGTTGTGACTTTATTAAATTTTGTTGTCAACGGACTTAACGATCGAAAGTAGTATTGTGATTTAAACTATAAGGAGTGTTTTTTCAATTATGTCCCAAGAAAATAACCAAAATTATCATGAAATAATGTACATAGATAATCATCCATCTTGGTCACTTCATTGAAGAGGAGCAGGATAGAAGCCAAGAAATATGAATGAAATAAAAAAAAAAATGTTTCCTGGTCAATCTTCTTGTACATTGAGAGTGTTACAATGAAGGAGTAGATATATCGGCTCCTCCGGTCGATGGATCCCAGGCAGGGGGTTTGATATCCGGCCAATCCCCTCGGCATCCCAGTCTTATATACAAACTTTTCTTACCTGAAACAGTGAAGCTAAACTTATCTCACCAACACCACATGCCATTATCAAAAGTAACAAGGAAAGAAACGAAGTTGAAAAAGGACGACTGAAAAACGATCTAATAATGAACCTGGAAGGTTTTTATCTGACAAAATCAAGCGTTTGAGAGCACTGAGCGAAGCCTGAGCGACAGCTTTGGAGTAAGTCATGTCCCAACCTCCAAGCTTCACTACGACCTCAGCATTAGCATAACCTTGAAGTCTGTCTTGCATGTTCTTCTTCGCCTCTTCTTTTGCTGACTCTTCATCTGATATCACAATTATTAGCACATGCAAACCGAGCAATAGTGTAAAAATCTAATATATAGCCTGTGAAAGATCTCATGTCAATCTGACATACTTAAAGTTTCATGGGGTCTAATTGTAATGTTAATTAGGTTTTGTTATGTTTTCCGACAATTGAACAAACAGACGGGGTGGTATTGAATTTTCCAAATCACATAGTATGTTTCTGTAATTAGGCCAAACTTGAGGAGGTGTTGAGGTAATTATTCGATTAAAGAATTAAGGAGAACATGGCACAATAACATAATCCTGGGATGACTACCTCAACACCCCTTGAGGTTTGGGATGATTACAAAAACACCCTTAAAATTTGGATAATTACCGTTACATCCGAATTGTTTGTTTAATTGACGGATAATTACAATTACACCCCCTGAACTGATTATGAATTACAATTACAGCCTTTGTCCAGGGGATCTACTTGTAACGATTTAGGAGTGTAATTGCAATTATACATCAGTTAAACTAATAGTAAGGGGTGAGGGAGTGGTTTGGTAACTATACAAAACCTTAGAGAACGTGGAGGTAATTATCCCTATAATCTTCTAGGCAAACCAGTCCTCTTGTAAAGACAGTGTACCAACTTATCATATATGTCTCTAACAAGCTATCACAGCATTAATTTCTAAGGCATAATCAAGAAAATGGAACAACTATGGACTTGTTGTATAATACTTTTGCACTTAAAAAACACTCAAGAGGAGCAGTCATCACCTGTAGCTTCAGATTGCGATAGCCAAACTGTAAATCCTGCGAAAAGATGTCGCCATTTATTGGGATTCCTGGCAGCGCCATGTTTGCCTCCTAATGTTGCAACGACCGTTCTGGCTTGACTGGAAAATCCATCGTTTAAAAAAAGTTACCCTAAATAAACAGTGCAAAAACGAGTAAATGTGAAAATGGCGAATATATGTAAAAAAAGTTGTACCTACTAAGACTTTCTAGTACAGCAGCTTCCCCTTCTGCGACAGCATCCAAGCCCTCTTCAGCCAACCCTGGAATTGATTAAATGTAATATTGAACGGGAAAATGTGTGATGTAAGTTGGTTATGGCAGTTTTGAGGGTGTGTAGAAAGTATATGTAATATGGTTATTGTGACTTTGGATGTGCATAATTGATCAAACAAATGTCTCTTTCAAGATGATCTTGAACGTGTTGTGTATGACAGTTTAGTTAGGTGAAAAATTCATTCACAAGAAACATGAAAAATGTATAGCATCAGATGTTTTTATTCTTGACAAACCATAAGATTAGCACTCTTTGTGTGTGCGTACATGAGAGAGAGAGAGAGAGAGAGCTTTGCAAACTCATCTACTCACATGAATCAATAGTTTGCTTGGTATAAGCTTCCAGAAGCTCCTGTGTGCTGAGCGGAGCATATCTATCAACATAGAAGTGAAACTCTTTAAGGAACATAGTTTAAATTTTCAACTAGTTCAATATTGCGGACGCATTAAAGCAAGGAAAAAGATCGTGTGCAATATGAACCAGAGATCAAGCTCAGCATATACATCAAGTTCTTATATCCATTCAAGATGAAAATAACAACAGGGGTTGACGAACGTCACGATGGCCAAGTAATAAAACACAGGTGACTGTAGGCAAAATCAACAAACTATAGAAAGAGAAGGAAAATGGTTGGTTATGCAAATGGATAATTTCCTCTACACCCTCTAAGGCGTGGCATAATTACCAAATACTCCTCAAGGTTTGGATAATTACCAAAATACTCGTTACCACTTATGCAGAACTAAAACCATACCACCTAAGCTTGTGCATAATTAAAATCACACTCCCTACTTGTAATGTTTTAGGATTTTGGAGGGGTGTAACTGTAATTATCAAACCACAGGAGGTGTTTTGGTAATTATGCCAACTTCAGGGAATGTTAAGGTAATTATCCCTATATCCTATTATTAATCAGTTACCATTTTTTAAGTCCAAGGAACACAAGTGACACATACCCAAGACCAACTGCCAACTCTCGAGCAATTTTCTGGTTTATTTCCGTTGATTCCCCAACTAAAAAGACTGATGTTCCTTTCAATAGTTGGACGACTCCCGTTGTTAAGGACTCCCAAGATTCCATGATATCAGGCCATTTTAGTTCTGGATCATGCTTCTTCAAGTTTACAACAAGTTGAGCATCATCTATATACCTGTTTAATGCAACAATTTTTTATTCAGCAATGGGATAATTACCTTAACACCCTGAGGTTTAGCCTTATTACAAAAACACCTCTTGTAGTTTGGGAAATTACAAATTACACACCCTTCCGTAAACTAAACAGAGTGTGTCTAGCATTATAATGAGACCTGCTGAAAAGCTAACACATTGATTGAACAAGAACATTACAGGTAGACCTTGTTAGCGGGTGTAATTGTAATTTGCCTAACCTCAAGGGATGTTTACGTAACTAGGCCAAACCTTGGGGGGTTTTGAGGTCGTTTCAACAATAATATCATATGTTTGCAAAATTCATTGGTGATTCAATTATCAAAAGCATATACCATATTGTTTCAGAAGGCTTTATCATTCCATAGAGACTATTCGTATCCAAGAGAGTCTTTACATATCCAGACATCTGCACTCGTATTACCAATGAGTTCTCGTTTGCATCTACAAAGATCTCTGCCGGACTTATGCTTTCGTCCCCAAGTTCCAATCTCAACTCTACCTCGGATGAATCATCATGAAACTGCATCAAGTATCATTCTTATCTCAAGTTAGTCATACACAAATTTGGTCAACAAGTGTTGATGTATAAATTTCAAAACCGATCCATAGTTGAGTAGGTTAATAAAGATTGACATTAGGAGAGCTGTATAAAACTTAATTCTCAAACTTCCATGCACGTAAAAATGGTCAAGACTCATACATTCCAAAGACAAGGTAAATGCAAGAACACACAGCATTCTAAATTTGAATTGTTGAGGTAAAGGAGCAAAGGCATATTGTTTGAATATCATGTAAGAATCCATGCAACTTTAATATTTCATTTTGGTTTCAAACAAACAGTAATTTCCCTTTTTAACTCTACAATCAAGCCTATGCCTTATGGCAGCCGTAATTTGATATTTCACATTGATCTTCATTTTTACTTCAAGGACAATACATAACATGCCAAGAAACACTGTAATTTCGAACTCTAGAGTATAAAACATGTGTACGTCATCGACAAGTGTCATGTGCTATAATGAGTTTAGTGAATGTTTATTGATACAATATACATATGCTACATATACTAGGAAGGCCAAAATACAAGATCCAAAGCTCAATTGTAGCTTATGCAAATATCAATATGAACGATTGTAGATGATCAAAACGGAAACCAAGATTTCAAAATGAAGAGCATTAAACGAAACGACAGAAGAAAACTAAAGAAAAACAAAAGCAAAATAATGTTCAAAGGTCATCATGAAAATAATCATAAGACCTATGAACTAAAGACCATAAAACAAAATCAAGAATTGAAAAGCCATTCTCTTTAATACAAAAGGAATGAATTTCACAGTAGTGAAAAATCATAAAAATAGCCAATAATCAATGCCAACGAAACTTTTTAGGCATTTACTCAAACACAAGCCCAACTATCTGCTCACTTTCAGTAGCGTATGATCTACAAAACCATAATTCAGCACATATATTTAAAAAATTAAAAAAATAAAAAGAAAAAAAAGAAAAAAAAAACCTGAAATAAAAACAACTACAACACAAGGTCTCCAACACTATAAACAACTGCATATCTAAATTTCCGGCAACGCTTACAAAACCCAACTGATGAACGAAAGCAACAATCCGTATTAGGCTGAAACACTGTGTTTCTTCTTTTTTCCCTTTATTTCTTTTTTCCCTTTATTTTTTTGTGGGTCATTGAAATAAATCAGTTTTAGGCAGAATATAACTTACCTCATAATGGGTAGTATCTGTGGACACCATTGGAGTGCTGCTACAAAGCAGAATGTGCCCATTTTTCTTGATTCTTGCAGAAGCCAATGGAAGATTTGAAGAGAAATGGGTTCTGAAAAACAAGAACTTTGGAGTTGAGAGAGAGACTGAAGAAATTTTAGGAAGGAGAATTTGAGTTTTGATTGGGTTTGAAGAGAGGAAGCTCAGAGTTGTGGCCATCGGGTGCTGTGTGTGTGTGGGCTACAAGATAAAATATATGTGCTGAGTTGAAGTTAAAGGTGTTTCCATGAAAAAGATAATTATTTTCACTCAAAAAATTTCCCATCTGGTAGAATTTGAGTATATATAATATCAATACTATATAAAATATTAGCACTTTATATGATTATTTTGATATATTTTTAGTAAATTAATTAAAATAATTCCATTTTAAAAGATAATAGCATAGAATTGTAAATAATAATAATAATAGAATTTTATTTAACTTTTCCTTTTGTGATATTTATTTTCTATTTTATTTTTTCGTTAATTGTAACTTTCTCTATATACATAATAAATTTAAGTAACAATATTTAATGATGAAGAAAAAATTATAATTATTATTAAAAATAAATAAATACCTTTAATTTTGTAAAGAAAAAATTTAAACATGCATATTGACTCTGCTAAAATGGCTAGTATAATATAATATAATATATAAGGTTGATAAACGTCAATATACTGTAATGAAAAAAATAATTATTTATTTTATTTCTTAAAAGAGAGAAAAATGGTGATTCTACACTAGTTTAAAAAAAAAAGATTACTTGTTAATTTCTTTTTAATCTTTTGTGTTAATTACACCTGAATATTACTTGCTAATTAATTACGTACCCAGAACTGGAAATTGGAGGCCCAAGATTACTGGGCTGTTGTGGACCAATAAGGCCCAACGTTGATGGGCAATTTCAGTCGCAAGATCTCTTTCTTGGTTTTGGGTTCAACAGTAGTTTCTCACTTGGGCTTTTTTCTGCGCGAAATGCACCATTTACTTGTATGTTTTCATAATATTTTCTTGATTCTTGTTCTAAATCGGTGAATTTATATATCATACTATCCACATTATGTGAGATATCTATATGTAATTATAAAAAAAAAAATGATAACTTATATTGTTATACCAAGTATTATATGTACAATAGCTTTACGTACATATATATTATGTATTATTATGGATATATATATTTGATTTCGAATTATTAATGGATCAAATCAAGTAAATTTATATTCGCTCAATTTATTTTGAATTATAGACTTTTTCAATCGGATCCTATCCATTGAATTTTTTATCGGTTAAAAATTCTAAACCATCGGATCTAATTCGAATCTGATTTGAATTAAATCTGCTCAATTGACAACCCTACTCTCACCTATCTTAAAAGACTCATTATTTTGACGCTCATTATTGATCCTCTTTAGGAACCTTTTTTTCTTTTTCTTCTTTTCCCTTGTCCCTTTTCTAGCAAATGGCAGATTAATATTTATATGAGTGCATCCCACATGCGGTTTAATCATCAAAGTAAGAAATTCATAATTTATTTATTTGAATTTGGAATAATTACATAATGTAAAGTATAATAAATTAATAATATTGGCTTTTTTATCTAGGAAGTGACACAAACAACACACGATATGAGTCCTTCACTAATGTAGTGGACTGAGTAGAAATGAAGGCTAGGAGGGTGTTTGGCTAAGCTAATTTAACGATCTTATAAGTTCTTATATTTTATAAAAAAATATGTTATTAAAGGATAAAATATATAAGATATTAAAGCTTATAAAAGGTTAGTAATAATAATTTATAATCAAGATTCTAGAATAATGATTAAACCAAACACGAATACCAATTTGTCGATACATGATTTCATATCCAATAGGGGCTAATATCATCATGCTTACATGCATTGTTAGCCACTCGGATTGAACAGCAAGTGCTAACATTAGATAAAGATTATCTAGAGGTGCAAGGTAACTTTCTTTAAGAAACTCGATAAAATAGTCTAGTAACTTGGAGCAAAGAGGTGCCTTCACACAAAAGAGGATTGCAGTGATCAAGTCCAAGAAACTGTTTATAAAAAATCTAGGCCTCCGCAAAATTGTAAGGCTATGGCAGCTCTAATTCCTCGTAAATGGTGACTGAGTAGTAATAGGACTGTTGATGCCCCTTCTAACAACGCAGCCGTGTCCTTGTCCGCCCGGCATTCAAGGCGGTCTGCCGGTCTCTTTCAGACATAGATATCTCTTTATAATTACATTGTATTTTTCCAAGATTTGTAGGCCACATAATCTAACTATTTCACACAAAATTTGAAGGAATTGTTTGGGGTGTTTTGGGTGTTTTGAAAAATAGGATTAAAAAAAAATGGTGTTATAAGAATGAGTTCAGAAAATGTAATTTTAAATCGCGTTTATAAGTTTCATAAGATATATATATAGCTGTATGTATTAATAGTAATATGATTATTATATATTATTTGATAGAAAAGTGATAATTTGTAAGTAGTCACTGCAATAATTTGACCATGAAAATTAATATCATTTTTAATCATTCTCCTATTTATGATTGTTATTTTCAAACCTAATTAAAGTTTTACTAATCTAAAACAATATTTAGAATTCATTCACTAATTAAAATAATATTACTTCTTTAGGCGGCTTATGATGTCCCAATCAGGAGATATATATATATATATGAAGCTCTCACTCTTTTTAACAATAATTGTATCCCAACATAATAAGATATGAAAAAAAGAATGTGTCTCATAACAAATTAAATAATAACATTTAATACTATTAAATTAATGAAATATTATTAGTAATCCATGTTTCTCGTAATTTTTTTACTATCCATTTAAACCTACTTTCATTTTCATAGGAAAAAAAACCATATACTCAAAAATAAAATCAAATTAAAAATACTAAAAACAAAGAATAAAAATAGGAAAAATTTACAAATTAACCCATAAAATTGTGCTTACAAGTTGGCAACAGCTTTGCAAAATTTCTTGTTAAATTTTAGTTTTAATTAAGTTATTTTGTACTGTTCAAAAATACTATTTGCGTCTAATTTCTAAAATTAAATTGAGGAAGGCTAAAAGCTAAAAGGAACCCTCTCCCTACTTTAGCAGTTTTATGGTATTTAACATTTACTTTCAAACACATTTAATTTCACTAAAACTTTGTCTATAGCCTTTTTTTTTTTTTTTTCCCACAACTTTTAATTCTTAAAAAAGCAGAAGTTCTTCATGTAAATGCTCCATTATTGATACTAAAAACTCCAAGGGCAAAGAAGTAATTTGATCCTGCAACAGGGGCCTGCATGAATGTCAGTTTGAGCTTCAACTTTTTCTTCATGCAAAGGGGCCTCGGGCAGTGCAAAAAAAACCCTGAAAAATATAACAAGTCTCAATCACAAGTCACTGTCCCCAAACAGAGCCTTAAGATCCTACGGTTCCCATGTCACGATCATGAAATACATGTATAAGTTCGAGGATGAATCATAATGTAATGATGCTGTAATAATACGACATTCTTAATTCACTCGTATTTACCTCTGCTGTACTGCTTCTGTCTCTGCGTCTGAAATTATAAGTCACATGCATTGGCTTTGGGAAGAAAAAGGAACAAGAAGGCCATGTTTGTTTTTTTCTCTCTCTTGTTGTTGCTGTTGGTTTACATATATATATATATATATATAATAAGTGAAAATCAATTTTTATCAAGCACGCAGTTTCAAAGTTCTTCTATAATCTCTCATCATCCCAGGTTCAAGTTTGATAAAGGGGGTTAAAGTAAATCCCAAATTTATTAATTAAGGCCATGAACCCTTGCCTATATAATGATAACGAAGAGGAAAAGATTAAAAGTTTGATTCCTTATACTACAAAAATATTGAATATTTACAACAAAAAAATTAATAATCCTGGTGTAAGTAGTCGTTAATAACTCAAAGTTAAGAAACGTGATGGATGTAGTAGCCAATGATTTTCATTTACCATATAGCTATATTGAAGTGACACCATTCACTATGGCTATATGCCACGGTGAATTTTTTGTTATTCTCGCAAAAATCACGTTTGTTGTCATGGTAAAATCATAGTAAATGGCTTTTCATCACTACTATTTTTTTATTAATCTTAGCTTTCAATTATAATAATTGCTCAAATTTCATAATAGTGTAATGTACATGAGGTGTTTTTTTTTTTTTTTTTTTAAACCATGACATATAGGACCAAACGTAAAAAATGATATAGTTACAGGCACCTCTAGATCTTATATATATATATATATTCCAATTCTTATTCCATCTTCTATTCAATTGCACGGATGATTGCTAAAATTGTATGGCATTTATAATCCTGTGTTTTTATAAAGAAAAATTTAATACGCTTGGCATATATTTAAAATATAGAATACGAGATGAAATACTATTTTGGAATAGAGGATCCTAATCGAGTTATGAGACTAGAAACTGCAGTCTAGTATATAGGATATCCATGAAAAGAAATTGAAAATAAAAATAAATGGCATTTTTCAGTGAAAAGATAAATAAACACAAATGATTTTCCAATCTTCACTATAGTAACAGTAAAACATATCTGGTAAAAACTTGACATAACAATGGCGATTAAGGTTGCAACACAGCAATTATGAACAGTATTTAAACACATTTTAATTAGCCACTATTAAGCTTGTGAAAATTATATCTCTGACAAAATAAAATACAGTATTGACAATTTTCCACATCGTCACTAGTATTCTTTTTTATTTATATTGACATAATATAATAATAAAAATAATAATAATAATAATAATATTATTATTAAGGAATCTTAACAACAACTTTCTTTTTCACTAACTTTTCTAATTCTATAATAATTAATGCAAAACAGTACAAAATCAACTTACATTTTTCATATTTACTTAATTAATTAGTAATTAACACAAACAAGCTCGATATTAATCTCATATACAATTACTTTGCATGACAGCTGCAAACACGTACAACATATATGCCTTTTTCTTTTTTTCTTCCTTTTGTTTGCTTTCTGTCTTTCCTGTCTCCTTTGTCTTTTCTTTTTCTTTTTCTTTTCTTTTTTCATCACCTTTGAGCACCTGATTCTCTTCATCAGATAATCATAACATATGTAATTATAAAGATTTTAATTTATTAATACAAGATTAATTAATTAATTAATTTGGTCATGAGTGTGGCCTGCCAAGAGTGAACTCCAAATTGGGTACTTTCTCTGGGTTTGGAGTTATGATCTGCAGATCATCTTCTGCTGATGCATGATGACTTGATGAACTTATAGCTTCTGATGTTCTGTCTAAACTCAGACATTGTGGTTCCATCGTCATGTCCTTCTGCAACATGCATCAATGTAGATATATAAATGAGTTTGTATGTATTTGTATACATACATTCTAGATCCTTTATTCCAATTCACGTTTCATCTCATATTCCATTATTCGGACGTTTGCCAAATGTACGGCATCTACAATCTTATTTTTAAAAGGAAAAATATAAGATATGGGATAGAATATGGAATACCACTTTGGAATAAAAAATCCTAACTGAGAATATATATATATATATATGTACACACACCATGTGTTTGCAAACAACACACAAATGCATCCACTCACACAAACACATCAACTGCACAAAGTAGGTTTTCGTTACGGAAAAATTGTTTTAAAATTAATTTCGTAGTTAGGGCAACAAAAATGTATATACTATAGCTAGGAATTTTCAGTAGAAAACATAATTTTTTAGAATAACAAAATTATTAACTATCAATCTGTAGCCATATCTCAGATTCGACTACAACCAATGTTAGAGATAGCTATATATGGTTTCTATGAGAGTATTTGACTCGAATTTGGATACTACAATTTCATATCGAAGACTGCAAATTGATTGTACGTTACTGATACCCTATTTTTTTGCAGTGAACAAATGAGTATAGTGTATAAGCAAGAGTGTGTAATATGCGAAGAATTGTTGGTGCATAAAGTGTAGTTCATATCGTCTATTCTAAAAGATATTTTATTTACCAATTCTGTTTAGGAATACATAATTAGTGTATTCAATATTTTCTTTTAAAAGTTTTCGATTTATGTAGATGAGATACATTTGATATCTATTTATAAAACAGCACATGATATCCAAATATATAATTATCGAAATAGATGATCCAGCATATATGATTTATACAGTTCTATAGTAATCATAATCTACAAATGAGAAATACGAACAATAACATTAATTTATATATATATATATATATATATATATATATGCATCCAAAATGAAAGCATACAATGGTGAAGATATATAAGCAGTCACGAACAATGAAATTCATATTTCACTGACATAGCTTGATATATGCATTCTATATTTGATATTTTTACATTAATGTTTTCCTATTGATAAAGGGAAAATTTTAATTGGAGAAATTTCCCCCATTATCATGGTAAATTGTAGTAATTATAACAAAATAATTGGTTTTCACCAAGTGGATAAGTTAAGTACGAGGTAATATGAAATATACACTAGCTAATAAAGTGGAGATAGGGTTTTAGTGGAGGCTGCCCTCGTGTTGCACCCTAGCTTTTGTAAAAGCTACTAAAAGAAATATTATCATTTTCTAGCTAGGCAGAAAGCTATCTACTAAAAGCAAAGAGATTATCATTTTCTAAGAAGATCTTTTCTTGCTTTTACTTACTTTTCTTTCCTCCTTTTATTTTTCCATTTTTGTCCCTAAAAGATTAATATATGTAAATGACTTTCCCCAGCTTTAGGCTTTCCCATTTTCATCTTTTTACATGGACACACAATTTTACCTTTCGTAATGAATACACATATATAACTCTATTTTAAAAGTTTGATTGTTAATTCTCTTATACTATGTTTGGACTAAGAAATCTAGTGAGGAACGCAAGAAGGTAAGGATTAAAATAATAATTAAAGCACAAGATTACTTCATTTGAAGCATGAAAAAAGAAAAATCTTAGCATTTCTGTACGCAAATCTAAATATAAGGTTAATCTCGTAATTAACCACAAGTCATCCTCTATTATCTTTATCTAGGGACATTTTTTAACCAAAACTACCATTCTTTTTTCGTCTTGTAAGTATTTTCAACTTCTCTTAAAAGAATATGTGATCAAATGATATATATTTTTCATACGAGGGAACCACAAGTAACAATCGTTGTATATATGTTGAAGGAAAGTACATGCATGAAGGGCACTTCAGTAATTTCACGAGGAGTTCAAAAGTGTACCTCATGAGATTGTATGTCCCTAGGTCTCCCATGCAACCAAGCTTCCCTGCTACAAAATCAGTGCATTTTGAGGGAAAAAAGAGATTAAAGAAAAAGAGATAGAAAAGAAAAGAAAAGGGGCAAGATTGAAAAGGAAAGCCATCTTTTAGTGTGTCTTATTTATAATTATTCCCACTTTTATTATTCAGCTACAAAATAAAGTGAAAATCCACCCATGTGACACCCCATTATAAAAATTAAAGGATATCAAGAAAGTCTCTAATGAGAAAAACCTTTGGTACAAAAATTTCTACATTTGAATAGTTTTATCTGTCCCACAAAATCCAAGAGACAGATATATATATATACATGTTTAATTTATATCTGGGTCTATTTACTAATTACATTATGATTAATATATATATATAATATACATGCATATATAATTTAAAATATTGGGAATTATAACTTCTGGCGAATATAACCAGGTATTAATTTAAATAGATAATAAGGGGATTTTAGAAATATTATGTGAAACCATATCAAAGGGAGAAAATTATCATTTTCATCCTATAACTTTACCCCATTTTGCTTAAAGTCCTGTTCATTTTTACTCAACACTCAAAGCCTTGTATCAATTTATGTTTTGCGCATTTAGTTCTCTTTTTTGCCCAAACTCTAAAATTGTGGCTGGAAATGATGACATGACAATAGGGCATGTGTTAGAATTGAGGATTTTCGACTATCATTTTAGGTTTCTGGTGAAAAAATGATTAGATATGCAAAACTTAAATAGATACAAAACTTTGATTGTTGAATAAAAGTAAAAAAGGATTTTAAGCGAAATCACCAGGCAAAGTTGTAAGACTGAAATCATCCATGGTCAATGTTTTAATGATTTTGAATGAAATTAAAATATTACATCCCATCCCATCCCTTCCATTCAAGAATTTCACCTAAAATAAATCGAGAATATTATATTAGATCCATTCAAAAATTTCACCAGACGCATTAATTTCCAAAAATTCAACTTTCTTTTTTCACAATCTTTTATATATAGAATTTGTGTGTACACACACACACCCACCAATTATAGAATTGAATGATGAAATTATTTTTGTCAGCTATTTTAATAAATTAAATGAGAGTAGTTACGTTATTGATCTTTGAGTTCAAAGTAGGATTGGTCTTACATACACTTATGTAAGTTACTTGCCACATTGAATACCATTCAAAGTCTAGAATCTATAGCTTATATCTCTTTCCTTAAAGTCTCCCACCCACCACAAAAATATTGTAATTATTAATGTGGCATGATTAGTTAATGTCTTTTTTTAGTGTTTCTAAAATAAGCTGCTAAGGCCTTAGGTAGGTAGGTTTCAATGAAATTTTAAAAGATAATTAATTGTTAAGATCCTCTATTATAAAATGATATTTTATCTTTCATTACATATATTATTTAAATAGAACAAATTAAATGGCAAGTTTAAGTATTCTTATGGGCTTCTAGTATATTTTAAATCAAATAGTCACAATCACGTATCACATAATCATAACATAACTCTTATTATTATAAGGCTTTTGCATTGCTTCATTTTTAATTAAAAGAAGTGATTTTCATTTAAATTATAAGTTGAAAAATTAGTAGTAAAAATGAATAGTAACGATTAAAATGATTTCAATTTACAAGTCGAAATATAGTAAAAAGTTACGGTTACTACTTGCTGAGAAATAAGTAATTTTCCATAATTTGTATTGTTTTATACTACTAATTTGTCCCTGAAAATGATGTTTCGATGCTTTATCAAATAAGCAAAATATAGTATTTTCATTATGAAAAAATTGAATCATAATCTAAAAGCATCACATGGGTGTTTTTTAGGTTCTAGTGAATTTTAGCTTAAATTCTCATAATTAAAAATAGGGTGCACTTTAATTATAAAACCCCTTTCAAACACTTTTCAATAAACTAAAAGTAATTGAAAAACTAATAGTAGAAGCAATGCCAAATGCCCTCATAACTCTGTAGTTTTACTCCCGCAGTTTGGTACAAAAACAAACCCCCGATATAGATAAAAAAAAAAAAAAAAAATTCTACAATCAACCTAAATATAAAGCCATGATTAAATGTTAATTATGTATTTATCTTTTTCACAAAATATATATAACAATGAGATGTACAATGTATTGTAGCCATAAAAGGCTAAAAAAATTAATTTAGCGCCTATCACTATATATATGATATTTTTCCTTTGAATTTTTTTCCTTTTTTAAGAAAAATTAAAATAAGAAACATATTATAATTAATAAATATAGAATTGCTTAAATTTACCTAGAGGAATTGCTCCACATTCTTCTCTGTTGGACTGATAATTCAGATTTCTGAGAATTCTGAGTTTCAGACAAGATATCATCCGAAGTATCCCCCGAAGACCCATTTTCAAATACATCCGATTGCCCTAAAATTGTGACCAAAAAAATAAAAAAAAAAACAAAAAAAATAAAAACTCATAAATTTTATTTTATTTTTTCTTTAAAAAAACTTTGAATTCAATTTATTAACAAGAATATATATATATATATATATTAATAATAAGAAACCCAAAAGAATCATGGAACCTGAAGTAGCCACAGGTCTATCTGTCGACTTCACTGTTCGATACATCTGTTAAAGGATATAAAATCAAAATCAAATATTTAGAATAAAGATTCAAAATATTTAAAAAAAAAAGGGTGATACAAAAAGGGAAATCACCACTATCAGTAACTGATAAACAACTTAACTTTTATGTATATTTTTAAATTCTTTATTCTAAATAGTGTTTTATATTTTATTTTTAAAGAAATATTCAATTCATTTGATATCTAAATAACATGAAACAAAAATACAAGATGAAATTCTTATCTATATTGTATGCAAAAGAATCAGAGCCGTTTAAATTTATTTTGACATGATATTCCTAAAATAACCTTATTTTCTATTTGAATAATGATTGCTCACTGATCATACACGTCATAACTTACTATTTATTAATTTATCTCATAATTATATATATATAACAATAATATACATGTATTATTTATATTAATTACACTTTATTTTGATAAATATATATATATATATACACTTTGGTTATTAAATTTATCTGTATGGAGAGTGCACGAAACGTTAATCCCAATACAACATATATATGCATATATGTATATATATATTTACATGCATGTACATATGTATTTGTATTTTTTCGAGGTTAACCATGGTTTTGTCAAGGTGGTTTCCTCAACCCAAAGACAGGTTATATCATTGCGTAATGATAGTGTTTCTGTACTTTTTTTTTTTTTTTTTTTGGTTCTTCTTTCTTAGCCACTTGCCTGATGAAAAATAGGCAATTTTTTGTTTTTAATTAAAAAAAAGAAAAAAAGAAAATATGAAAAACATCCCATGGAGAAACACTGCTGAAACAGTATCATGTGTACTTTGTCTTGAACTGAATTTTTTAACTCCTTGTGATTTGTCTTGCTAACATTTTTTCATAACTTACCTCTGGTAACTCTATTTTTACCCTTTTCTGTTATTTAAACAAGAAAGCATTTTTCTAATTTTTTTAAAATATATTTACATTTTGGTTTGTTAATAAAAACCCGAAAAAAAAAAAAGAGGGAGTAGCAAAAAGTATAATTTAATTACCTGTAAATGAGACTTAACATGTGCTAAGGTGAGATCTTTAACATCCATGAGCTCAAGAACCGACTTGGGTGTAGCTCCTATACATCAATACATTAATTTAAACCACATGTATATCAAGATAATGAAAATAAATTCAAAGGAAAAATTAAATTAATTCCCTTTTGATTTTAAAAATTCATTCTTGTCATTAAAATACTTGAATTTTGACAATTGAAAAATTAAAAGTCATGGTAGAAATAATAGTTACGACTCAAAATCAACAGATGTTGTTGAAAAAACAGGCCGTTGCTTATACCAAGACGAAAATATCCACCACAACGATATATATATACCATGATAAATTTTCCACATCACTCGCAACATTGTCATCGTGAAAGTGTTGCAAATTAATAACTTTCCACCACCATATTTTCTATTAATACTCTTTCAACCGTGGTAATTGTCCCAACTTCTTACGGTGAATTCAAAAACTCCATTGTTGTTAACAAAAATATTCTTTCACCTTCATCACACGATTATATGAAATTATTTCAAGAAGAGAGAGAGAGAGAGAGAAGATCGGAAGCCTACTTTCATGGCCGCCCAAGAGCTCGACTGCGCGTACGAATTTAGCATGAAGATACGTAGTCCACCGCATCCGTGGAGCCCTCATGCTCCTCCTTGCGGGAAACCTCACCGGAAACCTCGATCTCATAGAGTTATAATAATAATTACTAGTACTGTTAATACTACCACTACTATTATTAGTAGCAGAAAATAGGAAATTTGTATTATTACAAGGGTTCTGGTAAAGAGGGACTCCTCTAATGGGCTTCAAGAAGTTAAGTTCTTGGTGGGGGTGGAGGAAGTGGGCGGGGGCGGCTCCGCCATGGAAGTGGTGGTGATTGGCCGGAAAGTTGGGATATGGGGTAGCCGCCATTGATGAAGAGATGGAGTTTGTTGAGTTTAGGGTTCTTTTGAAAAAGCCCAAATTGATTATATCTTCGTGATTTGAAGATGGTTTGGTGTTTGGTGGGCTGATTTGAAGGGAAAGGTCTGGTTGAGCTGGGAAGAGCTCCATTTTTGGAGAAATTAAGGGATTTTTGTTGTTTGCTTGTTTGATCTTGTGTTAATTCTGATTCTTGATCTTTTTTTGTTGTAGTTTTTTGGTGTTTTCTAGGGTTGTAAGAGGAATCGGAGAAGGATGGATATGGGGTTTTGATGAGAAATGGGAAGAGTAGTTGTAGAGATTTGTGAGGTTGAGAAAGAAAGAGAGACAAGGTATGAAGTGAATGGTGGTTTCTTTAAATTTGTTTGAAGTATTTGTGAGAAAGTGACACTTCAAGGGGTAGTGGGTGTGGGGGTTTGGTTGCAGGAATTTGGTTGAAATCAAATTAATCATTTATACTTGTGTTGTGATTGATGTATAAGTATTTATTAAGAGACGGGATTTCCTATTTCAAATTGTATTTCATCTCCTATTTCATACCTTTAAACACATACCAATACACGTGGCATGTATTTAAAAACATGAAATAAGAGATGAAATACTATTTGAAATAGGAGATCTCGTCCCATATATTAACATTTGTTTATTTGTAACTGAAGGCATTTTTCTTTTTTTATAAAAGTAAATTTCATTAAATAGAAAACAAAGATATAAGACAGAAAAATAAACTATGCAACAATATTGGTGACTTAAGTAATAATGAAAACTCTAAAGAGGGAACAAAAAAGAGCAACACAGTAGAAATTGGAAGAACAAGAGAATTTGGAACGCCATGACCACTGACGTAAGAATTCTCAAGTCTTCCTTTAATTGAAGACATTGTTAAAGTGACAATAATTTTTGTTTTGTTATAATATAGTTCAGTAGTGATAAAAAGTAATATTTTTTGTCAATATCAACAATTATTAATACATGTACAATGATAGTGATCATGACATCAAAACTTGTCCAAAATTGTCTGTGATATATATATATATATAATTTTTGACAAGATTTTTGTTATTAGTAGATTGTCACGCTCTATACATAACTTGCTGCCAATAGTAATAGTTTACTATTAAATTTATTATAACTATTATTATGACAAAATAAAACTTCTTGTCACCTAACATTATATATAATAAGAGAGAAATTTCATATTATTACTTAATATAATGTCACTATTTCCTTTATTTCTGTATTGTATCGTACATTTGATTTTTAAATTTAAGTATATTGAATCACAATCGAGGGAGAATAAGCAAGAGGCTATGCCGTTGGAGCTAGAAATGATTATTTAGGAATTATAGGCAAATTATCTTGTATGGTAAAAGTAGTATATGTTTGATAATTGATTAGAGTAATAGAGCTAGGAAATAAAATATTTGCTAAAAATAATTTTTATTTGAATTTGTACGTACACTGTTCTTCAGCTTGAGATGTACAAAGATTAAGTAATAACAAAATTGTTTAATTACTCATCAAAAAAACAAAAAAACAAAATTGTTTAATTTATCTCACAAAAAGCACCGCTCTAAATCTGTTTTTAACTTTAACTTTTTATTTTGTTTTCCCCTAAAGCATCAGTTAAAGTAGAAGTAGATGGTATTTTCAACTATTTTTACTTTTTTCTTTAGTTAGAAGAACTGTACAAATTAAAAGTAAAATATCTTTTAAATGTTCTTATGAATATATTAGTATCTGTTTGTAATAGAATAAAAGATGAAATAGCAAATGAAAAACACATTCAAAATGATAAAAGGTAGGAGTGCTAAATAGGGATGGTGATGGGTCCGAGTAGAACCTGGATCTACCCTCGAGGGGCAGGCTTTTAAATTAGAAATGGATCTCGGGACGGGTCCTACATTTTCACATTTCAAACCCGGACCCGCCCCATTATAATTATTCATATATATTATATATAAAAAATATGTACATATTTTAAGCTTTCTATCAAAAATATATATTATATATAATTTACATAAAAAAATATATATTATTTTAAATTAAAGTGATTGTATTGTATTAGTTAATAACTTATGCATTCAATATTTATCAAAATAACATATATGTTTATGATTTCCAATTTCTTTTAAGAACCAAACTATGCATATATACACAAATTTTTCAATAACTAATGTTTTATTAATATATTATTTAATCATATTTAAAAAGCCACTAGGATTGTTTTAAGAAAAATATTATTTTTTATATTTTGAAAATTATGTATTGGATCTAACGGGCCTACTGAGTCCAACTCGATTAATCTTGAGTTTGAGTTTGAAACGGGTCTCGAATCTTGCCAAACCAGTCCCATTGTCATCTCTAATGCTAAGGAAAAGTAACACAAGTTCATGAGAGGTTGATTCTCTTTTCACCCTTTTCTTTTACCCAAATATTAAGCACCCTTTGGGAGGGGAAAAGGGGGAAAAGTAATTTCTAGCGTAAGCTTTTAAATTGTGCATTTTGTCCCTCAACAACTAGTACCTCCCTTTCCAGCCAAATATTCTTTCTTCCATACACGCACAAGAAAAAGAGAAAAAGGAGGGGAAAAAAAGGTACCACGCTCTCCAAACCCTAAAGAAATTTCCTCAAATAATTAAAATTATTATTATGATTAATGCATAAGATCCTACACAATTTTCCATGCTCCTGGTAATGATTATATAATTACCTAATCATTAATTCTTAGCTTAGACTTAGAGAGTGATAAGCCCTAGGTAATTTGTCTACCCCTATTTCTTAATGTAAGAAACATGAATTTACATTGTAAAAAAAATTGCCTATTAGTCCTTAGAATTTGTCACACTTCAAATTTGGTCCTTCTAGGTTTTAAACTTTGCCAGTCGTTTGAGAGTTTTGATTTGTTCTACCATCTTATTAATTATTCCATAAATGACATTAATCTTAATTAGTTGAGTTATACACTAGTTCATATGATATATATTTATTTGATATTTCATCTTTTATTTCATGTTATATGTAAATAATGGCTAAAATGTATTAAATATTTCTCGTGTTCAAATGGATAATTCATCTCCTATTTCATTTTACTAATTAATCTCGACTGAAATATCTACTCATGAAATAGGAGATCCAGACCAAATATATATAATTCTCCAAAGTTTCATGTCGATGACTAACTTGACAAAATCTCAATTTCTGAATTTCACTTGATTTTTATCATATTTGAATTATTTGATATTTAATCTCAATACTCTAATCAATATATTAAAATATATAATTAAAAATCTCACTATTAATAATGTCTTTAATTGATCCTTATAATTAAATTTTAGTCATTTTTAATAAAAATCCCAAAACAGATATATAATGCAAGTTTGAAAAAGTCTAGGTCACATATTTTAGTATAATGTTTCAAAAGTGGGAAAATATGTATCTTTAAGTTGATGGTATGGATTGATTTTCACAAAGGTGCAAATGTCTTTTTCAATTTAATTTTGAAAAAGTGTTTTTAACATTACTATGAACTTTCCAACCTAAGACCTTTTTTATTTCAACAATGAAATAAATGTCCTTAAATTTCGCGCTGCTTAAAAGTAAGTCATTTCAATGCTTTACTTTTTTTATAACCTTTTTTTGCTTTTTGCATGTATTACACTTATACACAAAAATCATCCCTTTAAAAAATAAAAAAATAAAAAAAGACAAAAGAAAAAGAAAAAATTATTTTTTCTTATTTCTGCCCCACCATTTGTCACATATTTGATTTTCTTTTTTTCTTTTTTCCTTTGAGGGGACATTGATTAATATCATATCTTACATTCAAATTTTAAATTAATAATTAAATGTGAATAGCTGCATTATATAAATTAATATGTTTAATAATAACTTTTAATATAAGAAAGTGTTATATATATATAAGTAATTAATTATGTGAGTTCCTGGGTTATTTACGATTTTTAGTTTCAAATTATTTTAAATATTGAAGCATCCCAAAGATGATTTAAAAGACCTAGACTTGATTTACTGATTAAAAAAAATAGGTTGGTAATATCAATGATGAATTACCACAATATTAAGGGTAAAAGAGTAAATTTATTGATAAAAACTCTCTTGATACGATTACTATCGAGTTATCAATGGGTTTATTATCAAAAGTTTGTGATAAGGCCTTATTTACCAATAAAATTTATGTTGGTAAATAGGAATAAAGATTTATTTGTAATTTGGCTAAACTCAGTAAAAAGTTTACTCGTGAAAAAAATCAATCGAAAATTCATTAAAATACTAGAACTCAAACTCTTTATAAAATATTATGGATTGATGCACGTGTATTAAAAAATAGAGAAAAAAAAATTCCATTAATTAATTCATCATAAAATAAATTATTGACAAAGTTTTATACTTTACTTTTTTATTTTTTTATTATTATTATTATTATTTTTTTTTTGGCCAATGGTGAAAGTATGTGCTCTTGTAGAGATATTACAGGCAACTACTTGACATTTTTCTATCAAATTTCCTCTTGTTACTAATTAATGCTGGTTTTGGTCAAAGTAATAATACACCAGAAATACGTCTAGTGATAAGATATTCATGAATTTCCCTCTCAAATTTTCTTATGATCATTAATGCCAACCTACCCACAATTAATAAAAAAAAAAAATCATTTTAGGAAAACTTTGGAAATATATCAATTTATTTACGAACCAATAATTTTATAAAATTGTGAAGAAAATCCATAAAAATTATCGCAATAATTTTGCTTTAATTTCCCAATTGTACTATCCTTTATTCCCCATACTGCAAAGAATATAAATTCAAAGAACAGTACATTATTTAACAAACAAGATATATATTTAATTCGATGGGTTATATATTGACCAAATAAATTACTATAGTCTTTAATAACAAAAATTAATTAGCTAGCCACCCATTAAATTTTTTAGGTCCAATTCCATCTGTGTGCCTGTAAAATACGTCAACCTTTTCACACACACATTCACACACTGTCAATTTTGGCACATTAATCAATTCATGTCTTGATAATATGTATAAAATAAAATAAATACTTATTTACTTTTAATTTTATAATATTTTAAAGCTAGCTTTTTAAAATAGTATTATGTGTTTATTTGATTTTTAAAATACAAGAGATTGAAATATATGAAGTTACAATTGCTGGTTGTGAGTTAATAATGGTAGGTATTCATACATAAGTTGCAATTATGAAATTTAATGAGGATGATTTTAGGAACATCATCTAATTTAATATTTTGAGTCTATTATACATTTTTTTTTATCTCACTTGTAGAGATATTCAATTTTACATCGAAAGTACAAATTAAAATTCTACACTAGGTTTGGTAGCCTATTCAATATCTCTATTTGTGCGCTTTTCTTATATTTGCCAACAAATTTAGATATTCTGAAAATTATGATCACGTTTTGTCTGATATCAAAAAATTAGTTATATCATAATATTGTACCCAATAAAAATTAATTATATGATTTTGTTGGATCTATTTATTCATCATTAATAGATATATTTTTTTAGAGAGAGAAGCAATTATATTTTATTATTAGCATCCTTTTTTCATGCTTTCAAGGCATATATATGGTGTACAAAAGGCATAAATATATAAATAATAAAAGTTGGTTGGAGGTTATCCTATTTATTATATTATTCAAATAATTAATGAATTGAGGAATTTTTCAAGGAGAATAAAGTATCCATAAGGGTTGGGGAAATTTTAGGAGATGAAATAATAAATGCTAACAATGAATTTTTCCTTTCAACGCTGTTTGCCTCATACAATTATTAATTTGTGCAGCCTTTTTCAATTTCGGGCATAATTGACCAAATTTATTGCGTTTGTTGATGAGATAACATAATAAGTGAAATGGCCAATATGCCCTCACAGTCAAGAAAATAAAACGCAAAAATTTTGAAGATTCGCAATTTTTCTAACATGTCCTATTCGATCCTACGACTACTCAACACTAGTCACGATCGAATGAAAATACATGACTTTAATTTATCTCTATAGGTCACTTGTCAACTGAACTAACAATAGAAAGTACTTTTGTTATCTCTCAAACGGGTGAATTGCATATTACACCCCAGTATCATTTGAAAATAGCATAAAAACCCCTCTGATATTGAAAATAGCTACTAAACCCCTTATGTTTTTCAAAAAAGAAGCAATTTGAAGCCAAAGTTTGTGCGTGCAAATAACTCACCTGTAGTGCAAGTAGGATTGATAGGAAGCTTGTATAATGACTATAATAGCCTTGGAGGTTTACAATTAAAATCCTCTTCTTCACATCTTGTTAATATCTTCTCTCTGTCTCCTTTGTCCGCATCGCCAATGACGGCACCGACCGCCGCCATTAGGGGTGGCAATTCGTACGTGTCGGGTGGGTTCGTGTTGGGTTGAGGTAAGGGTATAACATAAATTTTATCAACCCTAACCCAACTCAACCCAACCCAGTGATAACCTGAAAGTGCCCAACCCTAACCCAACTCATTAAAAATCGAGTTGAGTTCGAGTCGACCTGATTTTCAAAATAATTATTTTTTTCACAATCGAAAAGGGTTAAGATGAGATGCCTAACCTATAGATTAAAATGAAAAGATTAGCATTAG